>JASANY010000934.1:139668-302682 GCA_030849755.1 Trypanosoma avium | reverse complement strand
AACTCCGGCTCAACAAGCAGAATTCCGTGGATTTTAGATTTGCTTAAGTTAGATAAAGGAGGAAGAGATGGCCGAATTCTTCTTTTTTTTTTTGGTTGGTGAAACTCTTGCCTTTTTTTTATTTTCTTTCCTTTGTTTTGATCTATATTTGTATTATAAAATAGAGTGAATGAGGGTAGACTTGATAAGATCATTTTTTCTAGTGCTTGCTTGCTTCTTAAAGGTTAATGAGTAGGAGTAAGGAAGACACGCAAGGCATGATGTTTCTTATATTTACCCTCTTTTCTATTTACTGTGAAAAGGCTTGTAAGAGATATAGCACCTGTTGTGCTTACTTTTTTTTTTTTTGTTTTTTTTTTTTTTCAATTTCTTTTACTCTTTTTTTATTTGATTTTATAGTGGAATATATTTATTTATTATTATTATTTTTTTTTGTTGTTGGAATTATATATATATATATATAAATGGAGAACAAAAAAAAAAAAAAAGGGGGCCTTTGCAACTGGCACGGAGTTGTAGAATATGCTTTAAACCTTATGTAAGACTTTTTTTTTATCATTAGTAAAGCAGGCGAATATGTAAAAAGAAAAAAAAAAAGGTTTGAAGATAATATGAGCAACAAAATAAGTCTTTTTTTCTTTTATTTTTCTTTTCCTCTCTCTCTTCCCATTCTTATTATTATTTATTTATTATTATTATTTTTTTTTTGTTTTGATATGAAGATAGCAATTAAGCTTTATTATTATTATTTTTTTTTTTTTTATGCTCCTCCTTTTCGTCTTTTTTTTTTTTTTATTTCTTGGGTTTTTTTAAATGTGATTATTTTCCCTTTGGCAGTCATACCTTAAAATTGTATGCCTTTCTTTTTCAAAAAAAAAAAAAAAATTTATATATATATATATATATATATTATTATTATTATTAATTTTTGCTTTCTCCCCCTCTTACCGTCTTTTGGGAAGAAATTTATTTTCTGAATGACGTGTGAGAAGGGTATGATAGCTAATATGAAATAATAATAATAATAATAATAATTTTTTTTTTTTTCTGTATGTATGGGCTCTTACATTTCCTATGTACATGTTATGTAATAGTTAGAAGAGAAAATAAAAGGAATACAATTCTCCTTTTTTATTTGAAGTGTGTAAGGACATTTTTTTTTTTTTTTTTGTAGGTGTACCTCTATCCTCTAGTGGGAATGAAAGAGGGGGTTCTACCATAGATTGTGGAGGATTTGGAGAAATAAAGGAAATAAAAGAAACCAAAGTATAATGAAGCATGAGGATTACCAGAAAGATAAAAAAAAAAAAAAAAAAAAGAACTTGGGTGCTGACAAAAAGTAGTAATAAATTAAATCATGATGTTTATTATTATTTATTTATTTATTTATTTTTTTTTTTATGAGCTGTTACTGCAAAAGGATTGATCTTAATTGATTTTTTAAATGCTTTTTTTCTTGTTTTTATTATTGTTGGTTTCCTCTTTCTCTTTTTTTTTTTTCCTTAGTTGTGTCCATTGCAATATTGACTTTGAGAATGTGAGTTTGTGTGAGTGTGAGTAGCCTGTAAGATCTTTTTTTTTTTTTTTTATTTTTCTTTTTTTTAAAATTATAAAACCTTATATAGGAAATGTATAAACTACCTTTTCTCTCATTTTGTGATTATTATTTCTTTCCTTTTTTTCCTTTTTTTTTTTTTTGTCTTTATAGGTAACACAGTTTTTTTTTCTTTCTATTTCCCTACAAAACAAAAAACAAAAAACACCTTTATTTTCTCTCACTATCGGTAACAACAACAACAACAAAAAAAAAATATATCATCCGATTACCAAATCCCTATTAAACCCCATACACTTATAAGACCTGTGTGTTGTCTCTCTCTCACATGTCCTCTAACAAGCGTCAGTTATTAAAAATCATTATACTTGGTGACAGTGGGGTGGGCAAGACTTCCCTAATGCACCAGTACGTCAGTCGTAAGTTTGATGGCCGCTACAAGGCTACCATTGGCGCCGACTTCCTCACGAGAGAAGTTGAAATTAATGGGCAGGCGGTGACGCTGCAGATTTGGGACACCGCCGGGCAGGAGCGGTTTCAGTCCCTCGGCTCCGCCTTCTATCGTGGGGCGGATGCGTGCATTCTCGTGTTTGACGTCACCCAGCAGGAGACCTTCGCCCATGTGAGCTCGTGGCTGGAGGAGTTTAACATTCAGGCGGGGCGGCGGGATAGTGTGCTGATTGGCAACAAGACCGACCTCGGGGATCGACGGCAGGTGCCCACCAAGACTGCCCAGTCCTGGTGTGCGGCACAAAGTACTAATAATAATAATAATGGGGAGGTGACAGGGGGAGGAAATAATAATAATAGTGGAGGAGGCATGCTTTATTTTGAAACTTCGGCGAAGGATAATGTTGGGGTAGAGGAGGCGTTTCTCGCCGTCGCCACCGCCGCATTATCAAAGAAGGAAACAACAGAGGAAGAAGTAGTACTGCCGCAATCTGTTAATTTGAATCAGCCAAAGCCACAGGAAAAGAAGAGTTCTTGTCCATGTTAATGTGGTCCACATTAGTAGTAATGAAATATATTAGGAATATATAAATGTATATATAGGGGGAGGGAGGGGGGGGGGTTAATTTAGGAAACAGAATGATGGAGAAAAGAAAAATCAAATGAAAGTAAGAAGAAAAAAGGAGTTTTGTAGCAATAGACGGTAAAAAACAAAAGCAAAAAAAAAAAAAAAAATGAGTGATAGATTCTCTCATTCTCCCCCTTTTCTTTTTTTCTTCGTCTTCTCTTCCCTTATATCGCTCTAAAGAGTTCGCGAGTGTTATTATTATTATTATTATTATTGCTTTTTTTAATTTTTTTAAAATTTTGTTTTCTTTTTTTCATCAAAAAAAAAAAAAAAAAAAAAAAGACATTATTATTATTATTATGTTTTATTTGAGGTTTCTAATTTCCATGAACGAGCAATATGCGTACAAAAAGCAAATAACCAAAAAAAAGGGGGGAAAAAATAAATAGTATTAGTGTGACAAAAAAAAAAAAAAAAAAAAAAAAATTGTAATGAATTTCGGAGTTTTATTCATATATGTCTTTGAGTGACTACAAACTGCCTAAGAATCATGAGTAAATTATTAGCTCTAAAAATTGATTATTATTTGAAGAAAAGTGAAATTGCCTTTTTTTATTATTATTTTGCTTTTTATTTTTATTCCTGATTTCTTCTATGGTGTCGCTGGCTTTATTATTATTATTATTATTATTATTATTATAATTGTTGTTACTCTTTATTTTTTTTGAATTTTGTTTTATCCATATAAATTGTTTTTTTTTTTTTCCCTTTAGTATATTATTGTCTGAGTTTGTCCTACACTTCGTGAGGGACATCGTTACTCGGTCTCCTCACAAATAGTAGTTAAATAAATAAATAAAGTGGGGGAAAAAAGACAGAAAAAGAATTTCTATTAGAAAAAAATAATAATAATAGGGAAGTTGAAATTGAACTGGGGTGAAAAGAAAAACAACAACAAAAAACTAGATAACTTTTCAAGATATTTTACCAGCAATTATCTGAATATAGAAGGGTATACATTTGTAACTGAAAAAAAAAAAAAAAAAGACACACATACACATTCACATACGCAAACACAGATCTACCGATAGAAAAGAAAAAAAAAAAAAAAAAAGAAATTCAGACAGAATATAATTTTTTATTCTTACTATTTTTTTTTTTATTATTATTTATATTTATATATTTTAATAAAGCGTTGCTTTTTTTTTTTTTTATATCTTTAGAATTTTTCCTTTATTTGAATCCGTTTTTTTTTTTTTTTTTTTTTGTTGGCCAAAATGGATCTTGCAGAGTTTTTCCTATCAGGATTTATTTGGGGATTTATAGCTCTCTGTGCTATTTCTTCTTGTCTCTTAATTCTCAGTTATTATTTCCGTGGTGAGCAAAATCGAATGCTCTATTACCCAATGATGCCTGTGGACAGTACAACTATTTGTGAAAGTCCAAGTGATCGGGGTTTTTTTAATTCTGAGAATGTACACATTCGTACATCAGATGGAGTTAATTTGCGTGGATTTATTATGTGGCCTACATCTGATTCACAATTACAACAATCACCATCATGTGCTGGAAGAAATACAGCTCCTGTGAGTTTAGCTTCAAGTGCTAATAATAATAGTGCTGGATTTATTTCCGCAGCCGCAGCCTCAGCAACAACTATAAATCCAACAAATATTAACAGTGGGAATTATGCCTCACAGCCTCTTTATACAATTATTTACTTTCATGGAAATGCCGGAAATGTTGGGCATCGTATTCCAATTGCAGCATTATTAACTTCAAAACTTCCCTGTGCTGTTCTTATGATGGATTATAGAGGATTTGGATTAAGTGATGGGGTGGAACCAACAGAAGAGGGAATTAAATTAGATGCCCAGGCATGTTTAGATTTTATCTGGAATCACCCACGAATTCCTAGAGAAAAAATATTTATTATGGGAACTAGTCTTGGTGGGGCGGTAGCAATTCATTTAGCTGCACAACCAGTAAATATAAGACGTATAGCTGGGGTAATAGTGGAAAATACTTTTACCTCAATAAGTGATATGGTTTCAGCATTAGCTGGACGTGTTATTTCACACATTTCTCCATATTGTCCAACATTTACTTTTTTGTGTTTTCACTACTATATTAAACCATTGTGTCTTCGTATTGGTTGGAGAAGTATTGACTTAGTGCAAGAGATAAAGGCACCAATGTTATTTTTATCTGGATTAAAAGATGAATTAGTACCACCACAACAAATGAAAAATTTGTATGCAAAAGCTTCTAAAGTATCACAATTACGAAAATTTGTTGAATTCGCAGAAGGAATGCATAATAGTGTGCCTATGCTTAACGGATATACTGAGGCTATTGATGAATTTATACATGATGTTATTACATCTCAAACAGAACTGGTTTAATAGACCCTTTTCCTTATTTGTGTGACTCACAAACATCCTCTCATTTGTATATATATATATTTTTTTTGTTTTAATTTTTGTTTTATATTATGAGGGGTCAAACAGAAACAACAACAAAAAAAAAAAAAAAATAATAATAATAAAATAAATTTATTAACTAATGTTGTTGTTACTTATGTTTAAAAACATCTTATGATTTGATATATAATTTTTTTTTTTTTTTTTTTCTAAATACCTTTAATTTTTTTTTAGTTTTTTTGGTGAGTAATTAAAGTGTTGTAAATAGAGGTTAAAAGAGAAGAAAAGAACAACAACAAAAACAACAACTAAATAATTAAATAAATAAATAATGAGTGGTGTGAGTAGTAGCCAATGGAAAGATATTAAAGGAGTTCAATTACGCCCTGCAACACTTTCTTATCTTTCTGAAAATGCTGGATTTCAATACATGGCCCCTGTACAAGCTCGTACAATTCCTTTACTTTTAAGAAATTATGATGTGGTGGTGGAGGCGGTAACGGGGAGTGGGAAAACATTAGCATATCTTCTTCCTTGTTTAGAAATGTTACAACAAGAGAGAGTTATTGAAACTTGTAAGGAGCAAAGAAATACGGTGGTGTGTATTATCATTCTCCCCTCAAGAGAATTAGCACAACAAGTTCATTCATTAGCTAAAAAAATGTTACATTATGTTTCACGTGAATATGCAGGAGGAAAAGCAGGATTACCAATTTATTCTTCTCAATGTTATATTGGTGGACGAGATATTGCGTTAGATGTACAGGCATTTAATAAAACAGGAGGAAATATTCTTATTGGAACACCTGGGAGATTATATGAACTTCTTGTTTCTTCAAAGTATACAGCATTATTTAATTTTACCTCATTTGAGTTATTAATTTTAGATGAAGCAGATAAATTACTAGAGTTTGGTTTTAAAGCAAAACTTGATGCAATTCTTAAAAGATTACCAAAACAACGTCGTACTGGATTATTTAGTGCAACACAAACAAAAGAATTAGCAGAATTAGCAAGAGCAGGAATGCGAAATCCAGTTTCTGTTACTGTAAGAGCAAGTTCTTTAACTACTGCAAATTCAAATTCTGATAAACCACAAATTCCAGAATTATTACGTAATTATTATACTTTTACAAAAGCTTCAGAAAAATTAGATCGTCTTTTATCATTTCTTCGTGAACGTCATGATCAAAAGATTATTGTGTATGTTTTAACTTGTGCAAGTGTAGATTGGCTTCATTCTTCACTTGTAAATGTTCTTATGAAAGATGATGCAGAAAATATATTTGCTTTACATGGACAAATGAAACTTGAAAAACGTCAACGTGTGCATCGTGCTGTAACAAAAAGAAATCGTTGCGTTCTTGTTTGTACGGATGTTGCCGCGCGAGGTTTAGATATTCCTGAAATAAGTGTTGTAGTTCAATATGATCCACCAGTGGAGCCTTCAACTTTTATTCATCGTATTGGTAGAACAGCTCGTATGGGACGTCAAGGAGAAAGTCTTGTATTTTTAATGCCTCAAGAATTAGAGTATATTGCTTTTATGAAATTACAAAATGTTATACTTCACCCATATGATGAGGAAAGAGATAAAATTGAATTAGCAAGAGAATTTGTTTCAAATATGAATGCTAAACGTACATTAACTAGTTCTTTACAAGATAAAAGAAAAGCTATGCAACAAGTAAGAAAAGAACAACATTTAACTCGAAAAGAAAAAAGAGAAAAAATGAAAGAAGAACGTGAGGCAATGAGAAAAGAAACACCATTATCTTCAAGAAAAGAAGTATTAGGAGATTTATGTGAAAGTCCATCTATTCTTGAACTTCGTCGTGCTGCTCGAAATATTGAAAATTATAAAATAGTTGATTTAGCTGCTCGTGCTTTTGTTTCATTTATTAGGGCCTATAAAGAACATGAATGTCGTTATATTTTTCAACTTCAATTAATTGATATTACAGATTTAACTCATAGTTTTGCTCTTTTTAAAGTACCAAATTGTGGAGAAATTAGACATATGCAAATGTTAAAAATTCCTTTACAAGATGAATTACAAGATATTTTAGTAAGAATTAATACTCAAATTCGTGAAAAACGTGATCGTGAATATCAAGAACGTGAAGAGGAGAGACAAAACAGGGATACAATAGAAACAGAAGAAGAAAATAATGCTAATAAAAAACATCGTACAGAACGTAATGAAAAATTAGAGGCTTTAAAACTTACAAAAATGTCTCGTGGAGAGAGAAGTCGGGCATGGAAGCAGGCAGAACTTGATGAATTACTTAAAGATAGTTATTATGTTAAAAAGGAAAGACGAGGAAAAGTTAGTGGACGTGTTGTGGATGCTATTATGGGAGTAGATGCTATTGAAAATGCTTTATTGAGTTCACGAGAGCGGCAAGAGGTTCGTCGTGTACGACGATCAGCAAAATAAATATATATATATATTTATTTGTATCTTGCTGGTTTTTGTGTAAGAGAAAATAAAATTTTTTTTGTTTTATTTTGTCTATCTTTGTGTCTGTGTGTGAGTGAAAGGATCAAAGTAAGAGAATAAGAAAGGTTAAGAAAAAAAACTGTAAATTAATATGAAAAAGGAAAAAAAAAAAAAAAAAATGGTGGAGAATGAAGGGAGAGAAATCGAGAAAATAGTACCAGAAGGAAGGAAACTGAAAAGAAGTATATATATATATATATATGCTTTTCTCCCCCTTTTTTTTTTTTTTACTATATATTATCCTTTAACATTTTGTTTTTTTTTATAGGTTATTCGATTAAGAAATTCAGAAAAAGAAGGAAAAAAAAAAAATAATAATAATAATAATAATGAAATGAAACCGTTTAAAACTGATTTGTGTTTCTAAAATAAAAATTAAACTAAAGTAACCAGAAAATCAAAAAAAAAAAAAAAGAAAAGGAGGGCCTAAATCAAACAAAAAGACACTACTTTTTGCAATAGTATCTTGTGATTTTTTTTTCCTTTTTTTTTTTTCTCTATTTTAATTTTCATTATAATTAAAAAAAAAAAAAAAAAATAGCTCATCAAAGAAAAAAAAAAAAAAGGACGTAGGGCGTCGTTGTGTCGCATTAACACACACACGACCACATTTATATTTTATTTATTTTATATATTACAGAAAAAAAAAAAAAAAGTACGAAGCAATATTGAAAGAAGAAATAATTACTTTAATTTAAATATACAACAATTGCTAAACAAAACCAACTTCACACACACACACACAAAAAAAAAAAAAAAAAAAAAAAAAAAAAAAACAGACCTATATTCAGAGAAAGAGTGAAATAGCCAAATAAAAAGAGAGAAGGGGAGATAGAAAAGGAAGAAAATTTGGGTCGTAGTACAAATACATTTTAAACCTCTACGTAGAGTGGAGGAGGAGTAGGGGCAGGTGAAGGGTGATACTTTAATTAAAGTTTTTTTTTTTTTTTAAAAAAAACTGTATAACTAAAAAACTAACCAAGTAAGTGCGTAACAATAATAATAATAATAATAATAATAATAATAATAATAATAACAATAGGAGAAGAAGGAAAGGAGGAAATTGAATGTTTGTAGATTACTATGCCTTATTACACCTTCGCCCATCCTGCTCCGCTAAGGAGGTGCGGGAGTCTTTTAAGAAGTTAGCGTTATTATATCACCCAGACCGCAGCGAGGATAGCGGGGGCGCTGGGTTTCGTGAAATTAAAGATGCCTACGACGTCCTCAGTGACCCGGCCCGCCGCTACTTATATGACTTGGGCTACGCTGAAATGTTACAAGTGCGGCAGCGGCAGGAGGAGGCGGAGGAGAGGCGGCGGCGGGAGTGGGAGCGCATTGAGGGAATTTTACAACGAAGACAAGCGGCCGCCGCTCGCCTGCAACCATCAAGGAAAGATGCCTCACCGACACTCTCCTTTATGAGTCACTCGGATAATTATTTAATTAATAATAATAATAATAATAATAATAATTATGGGAGACGGGTTTCCTCTGCGGGGAGTACTTCTGGGACATTACAAACACCAATGTCCGCAAGTCTTCGCACATTAGCGCCTGCATTTGAAAGACCTTCCACAAGAAATGGAGAGGCAGCGCAGGCAATTCCTAGACAAGGTTCTGCATTAATGGCCGTACGAGCTAGCCGAGCAGCAGAGTTACAACGTAGCAATAATAATAATAATAATAGTATTCATAATTCCGCTGCAGCAATGTCATTAAATGCATCACGGTATACTCGTCAAACATTTATGGAGTCTTTACCTTCTGAGCAGGGGTCAATGACTTCACCAACAGGATTAAATTTTCAATCTTACATAAATAACGATGTAAAAGACGAAGACCAACGGCGGTTGCAAGAAGAATTAACTGGGGATGAAGAGGGGGAAGAGCAAAATAATAATAATAATAATACTAGTAATAAACAACAACAACAACAACAACAACGGCAATCTAATTATAACAAGCGTTTTGGTTCTACATCAATTCTTATTCCAAAAAAAACAACTCTTCAGTGGGGTGTGGAGCAATTACGTCCTCCAACATTAAGTTCTGTACCTCCTCCTCCTCCACATGTTTATTTCCGCGCCTCTGTAGCGAAAACCTGGAGAGTATTTTTTCATCTACCTGAAGAAAGAAGAAATAAAGGGTAATTGAATTGAGTTTATTTGTATATCAAACAAACAACAACAACAAAAAAAAAAAAAAAAAAAAAAAAAAAAACAATAATTAAAATAAGAACGGAAAATTCTATGTAATATTACAAAGATGAATAGGTGAAAGAGGACTTAAAGTCTTCTTATTAGGTTAGTCGGAGTTTTTGGTCAGTAATCATGTTCTGCAGGAAAGGAGGTTTAATATGTGCGTTTTTGAGTGTTTCTCTCTTTTTTTTTTTTTAATTTTTTTTTTTTAATTTTGTTTGTATATAGGTGTAAGGGAGGATAACTTTTCGCCTTTTTTTTTCCTTAAATTATTTACTATTGCTTGCGCATTTGAGGTAAGCTGTATTTGAATGTAAAATATATATTTTTATATGAGAAATAAAAAGAGAGATGGGGGACAAAAAAAAAAAAAAAAAAAAAAAAAAAAATCAAAACAATAAAAAAAAAGAAGAAATTTCCTCTTGTTTTTTTGTGTTTTTTTCGGAAAGGGGGGAATATCTTCATGTCTACATATATGTGTTAGTTTATCATTTTTCTTTGTGTTTATTGTTATTTTTATATGCTTTTCATTTTTGAAGTGAAAAAAAAAAAAAAAATAATAATAATAATAATAATAATAATCTTTGATCTTCTTTTATTTATTATAATGTATTTCTACATGTTTCTTTCACCCCCTTGTACTCTTTGTATTTTATTTCTATTCTATTCCTTCTTTTTTACTTTATTTTGTTTCTTTTTTTTTGTTTATTTTTCCTTTATAAAAATAAAAAAACAATAACGAAGACACTCCAAAAAAAAAAAAAAAAAAAAAAAAAAAAATGCAATCTAGTGTAATAGAGTTTACCAAGGATGCATCTATGCCAAATGATGAACATATTCTTTTGAATGAATGTCTTTCTAACGCCCTAGCTCTTCATATTTTTATTTCACGATCAATGTTACAGGATGAGAATATAGAAAATAAACAAACACCACGATGTGTACTTTTAAATACTGAGGTGCAATTATACTTGCAAAAGTTATTGCAAAAATACACTTCTAGTACTGTACTGCGACGAAGACTAAAGTCAGCGAAGTGTCTTTATTATTTACAATGTCTTACTGATGAGAAGACTAGGGAAGAGTTTATTCAAGTTGCATCACAACCCACCTTTCCACGTTTTTTTCAATGAGGAAGAAGAATAATAATTTTGCTGAATTAAAAATATATATATATATATTATTTTTATTACTTTTGCACAGAAGGAATAAAGAGAACAAATTCTTTTTTTCTCTGCGAAAAAAGAAAAAAAAAAGAGAGAATGGGTATCTATGCTTTCTTTGTTATTATTGTTTTTTAATTATTATTTTTCTCTCTTTTTTTATTATTATTTTTTTTTGCTACTTTTAACTTACGGAAGCTCACAAAGTGGGCTGAGAGCAAGGGGACGGGGCTCAACAACAACAACAACAACAACAACAACAACAAAAAAAAAAAAGGAATAACAACAACCACAAAAAAAAAAGGAAAAAAAAAAAATATGATTGGGACTGTGGAGAATATAATTCGTGATGGTGAGCTAATACAACTTGTAGAGCTTCGATTACCATCACGAAATTCTCCAAAAGGAGAAATTTTGTCTATTCGAACATGTGAGCGTATTGGACAAGGTTCATTTGGTACTGTTTACCGTGCTATATGTGAAGGATATCCAAGACTTGCACTTAAAATTGCAACTGGAAAAACTGCAAGAATAAGACAAGAACTTGAAGTTTTAAGTAAAGTTTGTACAAAAGGTAAATTATTATTACCAAGATTTGAATTTGGTGCTATTAATAAAGCAGGAGATCTTATTGTTGTTGGTATGGAATTATGTGTACCATGTACATTACATGATTTACTTTTAATGACACGTCTTACAAGTGAATCTGATATGCTTTTTATTGCATATCAAGTATTACAATCTGTTGCCTCTGTTCATGAGCAAGGTTGTATTCATAGAGATGTTAAACTTCAGAATTTTGTATTTGATTTAGATGGTAACTTAAAACTTATAGATTTTGGACTTGCCTCAAGTATTTGGAATCCACCTCCAGGAGATGTTGTGGCGGGTACAGTTTCTTTTATGGCTCCAGAAATGGCTCACAATGCCCTACACAGAGATCAACGGGTGAGTGTTGGGGCCGCTGCTGATGTTTGGTCTGCAGGAATTGTACTTTTTTCTATTTTTACTCAACGAAACCCTTACCCTCCATCTAATACCTCTCTTACTTCACCAGACTCATATGATGATCATAATAATAATAATAATAATAATAATAATAATGAAGAAGAAGAAGCTGGTGCAGCTTGTGTAAATTTACAAAAAGAAAATGAAAGATTACTTCGTCGTGTAGCCGCCGCAGACTGGAGGTGGCCGGTGGGCTCTAGCGTTTCTAATGATCTTCGTCAACTCGTGGAGTTTATTTTAGTACGCGATGCTGAGAGGCGGCCTGACATTTTAGCAATTCTCAGCCGCCCCATTTGGAACTCCCGCCGCCGATCCCCGCCCGCCGCCGTCACTGCTTTCTTAGGCGTGCAAGATGACTTATTTTTCTCCCACGATGAGGCGAAGTTACTTAAAGTAGTGGAGCAGCGGAGTGCTGATGTGACTGCTAGTTTAATAGGAAGTCGTGCGAATAGTCCTAATACGGAATTAAGCGAAGATGATCAACAACGCTCGTCACTGAAGTTTGTAGCAAAAGAAGAAATGGCGGTGGGTGGGGTGCCAACGCATCAATTATATGATATTCGACCAGAAACAAAAAAGAAGAAACCTATTCGGGAAATATCTGTTGTGATTGCGGAGGAAATGGCGAAAAAGGTGGGAAGTAAACGAGGGCAATCAAAACGTACACGAGATGGAGCGGCCTCAACTTCACGTGGGAATTCTAAAACACATTCTAGAATGAATTCTTGTACTACCTCACGTGCCACTTCACCAGCATCCGTTTATGAAAATGAAAAAATAAATAATAATAATAATAATAATAATAATAATAATAATGAAGTGATGAATAATAAAAAAGAGGAGGATTGTACTGAAGCTAAAAAAGTAATTTCTATTCAATCTAAACTTGTAAAGGATATTACAGGAAGAAGTTGCCAACTTCCTATTTCTAGTAATAATAATGAAAAAGAAGAAAAGGGAAAAGTTACTCACGCTGAAGAAGAATTATTAATGCAATCCCCTACAAGCCCACGAACTTTAGGTGTAGTTCTTCGTCGAGATTTGCCTCCATTAAAGCGAAATATAGGAGAGACTAAACAAGTAGCGAGTGGAAGCAAAAATATTTTACCTCCAAAGAGGCAAAAGAAAGAAGATAAAGTTGAAATAATAGAAAAAAATTTATTTAAAAAGAAGATAAATAATGATAAAAAATTTTTAGATCTTATTTCTATGGAAATTTTTGATCGAAAATATAAAGAACAGATGCTTTTATTAGAACATGATTATCTTTTACAATATCTTAGTGTTAAAATAGAAGAAAGTCAAGAAAGATATAATATGGTTTGGTTACAAGAAGAACAACAACGATCTGCTTCTCATCCTCATCGATTTAAAGAAACTACACGTATTGGTAAAAAATATCAATATGGTTTTGTATGTGATATGTGTGATTTTGAATTTTTACCAGATGGTAAATATCTTCATTTTTTTCACTGTACATGTGGTAGAGATTTATGTTTAGAGTGTCGTGAAGCTTACACTAAAAAATGTACTTGTACATTATGTGGTTCTATATTTGAAAATAGTGTAGCATTTCGTGATCATCGTTTAAAAGGTAATTGTAAAAATAATTCTGGATATATAGAACATTCATCTAATCATAATTCTAAACAACAAAAACAAAAACAACAAACTCATGAAAAAATGGATACTATTACTACTAATACTTTTATTAGTGAAAAAGGTAGTAAAACTGCTTTAAGGAAAAATACAACTAGGGTAAGTACTACATTAGGTAAAACTACTACTAATGGATTTAGTTCTAATAACACTACTATTAATAGTAAAGTTCATAATAATAATAATAAAGATGTAGGAGTAATGAAGGTTGATAATTCAAATAAAAAAAATAATACTACAAATTCTACATTATCACCTTCTTTACTTTTTAGTAAACCTATTAATACATTACCAGATGGTCAATGGAAACCTATGGAACGATTATCTATAAGTTATAAACCTATTCAACCTACACCTGAAGAACGTGAATTATTACTTAATGGAGATTGGATTCGTCATTTTCATTTATTTCCTACAGAAGAAATAGGAGAACCTGTAGCCTTTACTTATCATATTCAACCTGGAAGAACTGGAGCTATATTTCTTAATCATGCTTTTTCAATGCATTCTGCTGTTATTTCTGTACTTGAAAGACAAATGTTAATTGTAGATTATGTTGATACTTATGAAAGTAAAGATGCCGCACGGGCTGTTTCTCTCGCCCATGCAAAATGTACAGCAGAAAATGCGTATAATCTTTTACAACGTGTTGTAGCCTATGATTGTAATATGATAAAACAACATCGAGCACCAGGGACAATTTCAATTTATCGTCCAACACAAACAGCAGTGCGGTGTCAGGGGGATCCTTTTGTTTATGTTCGTTGGTTTCGATTTGATGTGGAGCGGTCACTTAGTGCGTTTCTTCTTTCCAATGGAGCTGTACAAGTTTTTGTAGGAGATCAGTATGAAATTCGTTGGTTTGATGAAAGTCGTAAATTTCTTCTTCGAAGTAATGGTGTATGTGAAATGATAGATGATTCAACATTTGCACTCGCTCCTGATGTAACTCGTTTATTATATGATGATATCTAAAAAAAAAAAAGGGGGGGGGGGGAAAGAGAAATAATAAAAATAATAAATAAGTCGATAAATAAAAAGTAACTCAGATAATGCTTTTATTTATTAATTTATTTATTTTTAATTTAATTAATTAATTATTTTTTTTTTTTCCATTATTCCTCTGTAGTCAGGAAAAAGAAAAAAAAAAAAAAAGAAGGATTAATGATAAGTCTGATTTAGTTATACTTTGTAAGTGAAGAGTATTATAGTTTTTCTTTAGTAAGATTATCCTTTTTAGATTTTCTTACTATTTTATATAAATAAATATATATAAATATATATAAATATATTGGTTTTATAGAGTACAGATGCAAGATTTTTCTTTGCCGTGTTTTTTTTTTTTTTTTTTCTTACCCACCTTTTTTTTTTTTTATTGTTTAATATGCTTATTATTTTTTTTTAATTTCTTTTCCCCTCCTTTTTTTGACTATTTTATTATTATTAACTTCAATTTTTTGATTACCTTGTCTTTTTTTTTTTTTTTTTTGTCCTTGATAAATATATATTTTTTCTTCTTCCTTTGAATCTTTAATTTCATTGTAATTATAGAAGAGGGAAATTAAGAGAAGAAAATATATAAATAATAATAATAATAAACAATTATTATTATTATTATTATTATTATTACATACAAACACACAAAAACAACAACAACAACAACAAAATCAAAAATATGTATGAAATGGAATCATTCCGAGAGCGTACTTTAGCGAATCGCTATCAACCCCGCCAAAGCCTACCCCCACAATTCCCACAAGTTTTAAAAGAATACGCCCGTGAAGTATTAAGAGCTCAGCCTGAAGATGTGCTTCAGTGGAGTGCAACTTATTTTAAACGTCTCGCGTTAGAGCGGGACCCGCTGCAGGCCCAACATCCCCCACCTGAACACTACGCCCCTGTCGTAGAAGATCAAGAGCGGGAATTCTTACTTCAACATTTAATTAAAGTATTTGCAAAGGAAGAAGAACAAAATAGTAATAATAATAATAATAATAATAATAATAATAATTTGGGGGTATTACCTGTGAATACGGTGAAGAAGGTACTTTTGGAAGAGTGTGGGTTAACTCCTTCACAGGTACTTTATATTATGACATCATCCCCTATAGGAGAGAATGATTTAATAGATTATAAAAGTTTTGCCAATGATTCGGTTCGTTTTATACAATTTTTTCAACAAACTCAACATGAATTTGAAGTAAGTAATTTAGAAGATGCTACAGTGCATGGACTTTCAAAACGTGATGTGGAGCAAGAATTCCTTCGTATTCTTCGCTATGTTGATGAATCTGGTACTGGATTTCTTCCAATTGAACAATATTATAATGCTTTACTTAATGCACCTTATCATCTTACAGATCGTGATCTTCGACTTCTTCGTATTGAAGCAGTACGAAATTCTGAAAATGAAGTTAATTATGAAGCAGAACTTGCTTATATGTTTGATCGTCTTCTGTTAGCAGAACAATTTTTTTTATTTGATGAAGATATGTAATTTTTTTTTTTTTTTTTTTTTTTTTTTTTTTAAGCAAAAAAATAATAAAAAAAAAAATTTTTCTATAAAAAAAAAAAAAAAAAAACTATTTATATATATATATATATTTTTTTTTTTTTAAATATATATTTGTTTCTTACTTTTTTGAAGTTTCATGTAAAATTTTAGAGAATAAAAATTTATTATAATATTTTTTTTTGTAAAATAAACTTAGTTTATTTCTATTTAAATATGAAATAAAAAAAGAAAATAATATATGTATATTAAAAAATTACATTCTAAATATAAATTTTTTTGCATTATATATATGTATATATGTATATTTTTTTTTCTTTTTTTCTCTTTTTTTTTTGTTTCTGTCCGTATCTGTGTGTCCTCAATTTCTTTTATAAAAAGCTGGACCAGGAGAAAAGAGGGGGTAGGGGGGGGAAAAACAATAAATTAAAGAAAAAAAAAAAAAAAAAAGAAAAGAAAGTGAGGTAAAAGGGTGTACGATTTTTCTTTTTTTTTTTTTTTTTACAGAGTTTTTATAAAGTTGAAATGGATGTGAATACACTTCTCACACTAGCGCAGAATGCTGTAGATGTAGGAAATATACCAGCCGCACAGGAATTTTACGAAGTTGCCCTCACACGAAGTCCTAATAATATTGATGTTCTTGAGGCATATGCGGAGTTAATGATTCATCACATGCAAGATATTCCTCGAGCACAACAAATGCTTCGTCATGCTATTGAAGTTGATCCTCAACGAGGTCATGTGAAATATCTTAACCTCGCCCAACTTTGTAATGCGGATGAATCACTTGAATGTTATCAACGTGCTATTCAAATAGTTCAAATGGAGCTTCATTCATGCAAAAATAAGAAGAAAACACGTGAAGCACTTAAAGAAACACTTTCTACTATTCATTGCGCTATTGCAGAATTATATTTAACAGATTTATGTTTTAACCCTAATGCGGAACAAGGTTGTGAGGAAGCTATTATACAAGCATTAAAATATAATTTAAGAAATGTTGAAGCTCATCAATTACAAGCATCCCTACGTCTTAGTCAAAGTAGACCAGAAGAAGCATTACAAGCACTTCGACAAGCTGTAGACTTAACTCACACTTTAAGTGAAGCCCATCAACCAACATATGAATCAAAGGTAGAGTTAGCTCGTTTATTAATGCAAGTTTCCCCCGATGATGCCTATCACTTTCTTCTTGAAATTCTTCAATTAGGGGATAATAATCCTTATATATGGTTTTTATTAGGAGAATCCGCCCGACTTCGTAAAAGATATGTAGACTCCGCTCGTTTACTTCGTAGGGCTCGTGTTATGTTAACACTTAATGAAATTAATATGGAGGCATTGCAGGAAGTGGATGCTGCTATTGCAATATTAGTGGAGGAAATGGGTGGGCCAGCTGCGGTAGAGCAAATTCCGCAACTCGATCACCCAAATCCTATTGAATTATTAACACCAGAAGAAGAAGAAGATGATGATGAGGAAATGGATAATAATGCTGAATTGGAGGAGCCAGAGTGGGAATCATGTGATGAGGATGAGGAAGATAACGATAATTAATGAAGGTTCTGATTAATATTCAAAGATGAAAGAAAAATTAAAATTCCATTTCTTTTGTCTATGTTTATATATATGTGTGTGTGTAATGTGAGACAGAAGAGGTGGGAATAATAATTGAAATGAAAGGGGGAAAAAAAAAGAAGAGAGAGAGAGAGAGAGAGTGTGTGTGTGTGTGAGAATCATAAACGTGTAACAACAACAACAACAACAACAACAACAACAACAAATATATTTTGTTCGGTAAAAAAAAGAAAAACAAAACAAAAAAGAAGTGATATCCCACAGAATAAATAAATTATCAAGTGTTTTATATATATATATATATATTTTTTTTTTGTTGTTCTTGCTTAAAATAATAACAATTTTTTTTTTTTTTTTTTTTTTTTTAAGGTCTAGGTAGACCACATTTTAGACACTTCTTCAAAGTGTTGATAGCTGTTAAATTCATTGCATCTGTATTAATTATACGGCGATGAGCCTAGTAACTCACCCAAATCATATTATTATTGAGGAAGAAGATACACTGGATGATGACTCTGAAATAACATATGATATTGAAGAACAACGTTTTCTTCAAGCCCTTCGTGGTTTTTCAGATGATACTGATTACGAAATTAGAAGAAATGGGAGAAATACAGTGTCAATAGATCGTCGAAAAATACGTGAAAATAATGAAAAACAAAAAGAAAATGAGAGAAAACTTCAGGAACAAATAAAAAAGAAAAATCAAAAACGTTTTGATCCACAGTATATAGATCGTCTTACAATTTCTACTGCGGCTTCAAGAGCGAGATCGCAAAGAAAATATGTTGATCAAATATTAGAGAAAAGGCAACAAAAACAAAAAGAATTAAAAGAAGTTTTTACTGTATCAAGATCTATTTCTCCTATAGCAACTAAAGCAGGAGTACGATTATACGCTGCTGCAGTTGGTCAAAAACGACGTTTAGATTCTTTAAGGGCGGAACAAGAAGAACATAGAAAAGAAAAAGAAGAAAAATTAACATTTCAACCAAAAATTACAAATTTAGCTAAAGATCTTGGAAATAATGGATATAAACCTCCTCATGAACGTTATAATCATACTAAAGAGAAACTTGCTAAAAATTTTTTATTACGAGAACGTGAAAGAATGGATCGTGTAATGAAGGATTGTACTTTTCATCCTACTGTTACAGCTACTTCTGCTAAAATTGCTCAGATGAAAAGAAAAAATGAACCTTTTGAAGATGTAGGTGAACGTTTATTTTTTGAAGGTGGTCACCGTCTAATACGTCAACAACTTCGTAAACGTATTATGGAACAAACTGAAGAAAATAAAGTAATTGGTGCTTTTCAAATTTCACATGAAGCTGCAGAGGAATTAGCTTCACGATTGTTAAAATGGCAAAAGGTTTGTGAAAAAAATCGTGAAGCTACTAGAGAAGAATATGTACGAAGTGCAACACAACCTCTTCCATTAAAATCACATTCTACTTGGCTTTCACAAAGAGAAAAAAATCAAAATCATTCATCTAGTAACTCTAATAGTAACAAGAAAAAGAATAATCAAAATAATAAGCATAATGATATTCAACTTAAACATCTAGAAGATCAAAAACAGCAAGGAGAAAAAGAAGAAGAAGAAGAAGAAGAAGAAGAAGAAAAAGAAGAAAAAAAAAAGAAAATTTATGATGAAAATTTTATAGGTCGACCATCAAAAGATGAACTTCGTCGTATTCGTTGTCAAGCTCTTTTTGCAAAGTATACTTCTTCAGAAAAATCAAAATTTATTAGTTTACAAGATGTTAAAAGGCAGGTACGAGAATTATTTCCAGAAGATTCTAGTGTAGTTGCAGCTTTGGCAGCAGATTTTAATGATACAGAAGCTATTAGTAGAGATTCTTTTGTAGAAAGTTTACTTAAATTTGAGCAACAAAATGGTCCACAACCATGGGGAAATCCAACTTGTGATCATGTTTTTTCAGCTTTCGGTAATTTTTCTAATAGATCAAATGATATAGATATAGAAGGGAAAACAGAATTAGCTACATCAAAAGAAAAATTAACATTACAAAAACCTTTAAGAAGATCAAACTCAACTATTGCGTTAACAAGAAAACAAAAAAAAGAAATGGTATCACCACATCCTTCTACTTACCCTTCTTTATCTTCTACTATGGCACCTCCTTCTGTTTCTGTTTCTGTTTCCCCATCTGCTTCTGCCTCTACAAAAGCAAATGTAAAAAAAAATCCTACATCAAATTACCGTCGTGCATTATCAGCATCATCTTCAACAATGAATAGACCCTTAATTAAAAATAATTCTACTAGTTTAAAATCTGGTAAAAATTATAATCAAGAGAAAGGAAAATCTAAAAATGTGAAAAATCAATTGATTAGGCAATGTTCTAATGAAATAAATGCTATTCAAAAGGAGAAACAATTTTTAGATCAACAAGAAGCTGAATTACGTCGAAAGCAACAAGAACTTCTTTATATGCAAAAAAATTCATTACGTATGACAAAAAAACAAGTGATACGAAAATCTAAAGAAAGATCTATAAGTCCTGGAAGTGTAGAACTTTCAAGTTTTACAGAAGATTGTG
Source organism: Trypanosoma avium (assembly GCA_030849755.1). NCBI lineage: Eukaryota > Euglenozoa > Kinetoplastea > Trypanosomatida > Trypanosomatidae > Trypanosoma > Trypanosoma avium. Next base: position 282,492 of record JASANY010000934.1, on the reverse strand, counting down.
GTAGTACACCAAATTCAAGAAGACCAGAAGATATTGTAGCAGAATTAGAGGCATTAGTGTCAACTCCAGTTGAAAGATCTTCTACAGCTTCACCGAAACAATTTTATAAAAAGCATTCTAATGATATGAAATTAGTTAATTTTCCTCTTAAATCCTCTTCTACTTCTGTACCAACTCCTCTTAGACGTCCTCTTAAAGTTCCTCCTGTTCCAAGTAAAATTAAAGTTTATGAATACATGAATGGTTCAAATAATGATAATGCGACACAAGATCAAATAGTGAAAGAAGTTGAGAAACTACTTAATACTGAAACAAAACGGTAATCCATTAGATAAGATTTTTTTTTTTTTTTTTTTGTGGCGAATGATTATCGTCATAAAGTAGACTGTCATCCATAGATGGCAGATAGTTTATTGAAGATTTTGTGTTATAATATATATATATATATATATCTTTTTAATTCTTTGCTCTATACTTTTTTTATTTTCTGCCATTCTAAACCCTCATTTACACTGCCACACAAACACAAAAACAAAACAAAAAAGATTGTTGAGATTTTTATTTTTATTTTTTAATTATTTCAATATCTATTCCCTCTCTCTTTTTTTCTATTTTTCTCTCTATTTAGTGTGTGGTATTACACCTCTTATCTACTATTATTATTATTATTATTATTATTATTATTATTATTATTATTATTATTAGTAATATTAGTAGTAATGGGAGACCCTTATGTACGACCTGGTTTAACCTATGAGCCCCATATTGAGCAGGCCTTATTAAAACATGAAGGCACCCTCACTTTACAATCTGAAAAGGAAGATTGGCTACGCTCCCAGCACCGTGACACCCTCGCGAGTTTATTATTACACAAAGATCGATTAGAATACCTTGCCCTTGTTGAGAATATCGCCCCAGCCCGCATGGAGCGTGTGTTATTGGAGCGGGTAGTGGATCCAACACGCAAGCGGGAGCGACAGAATACATGATATTTAATGCGTATGTTCTACTATGAAAAAAAAAAAATAATAATAATAATAATAATAAAAATAAAGAGAAAAGAAACTCCTATTTTATTATTATTATTATTTTTTGTGTGTGTGTGTGTAAAATGCGTTTATTTATTTATTTTTTATTTATGAATGATTCTTTATTTGAGTTTTTAATACATTTATACAAAATACACTCATTACGAAATAAAATGATTTTTTTTTTTTTCTTTCTTTCCAGTTTTTTTTTCTTTTTTTTTAAATGGTTTTTATGTTTCAAAAAAAAAAAAAAAAAGTATATTGAATTATAATTATCAAATAATATTAGTATTTATTAAATAAATAGAAAATTATCGTCAAAATTATAGTTAAAGAAGAAGAATTATCATTTTTTAAAATTATTTATTATTATTATTATCATTTTTTTTTTTTTTTTTTGAATGCAAGGACGTTTATTTATTTCTTCACATAAATGTATTCTTTCACTTAGTATTCTTTCCTATACACAACGAAGTTTTCAAGGACGAATTCCAAATAAAGGTTATCGATAACAACCAACAGTTCCTGATCGTCTTAAAGATGTTGTTTCTCTTTTTGGTGCTGATGCACATAATGTAACTCCTGATGATCCACCATATGTTCCTGAAGAACATAGAATGCATATGACGAGATAAATTATGGGAAGTAATGAAAGTATGAAAAATTATGCCAAAATGGATCGCCTACGTGCTTCTTTAGATGCTATACATAATGAAGGACCTGAAAGTGATGGTTGGAAAGAAGTATATTTATTTCTTCGTACTACAGAAATGTGTTGTGAAATAGAGAAGGATAAATCTGATATATTTCCAAAAGGAAAAAAAATTATGGATTAATTTAGATGAATGTGAAGAAAGAAGATGCCCTATTTTAATGCAAATGCCTAATGGTATGATTATATTACCTATTTTTTCTATGGAAGAATATCTTGATCATTATTTTTCTCGTATAGAAGCTTTTGAGTCATGTTGGTTTCCTATTCCAAGAAGGGGTTCTCAATATGAAGAATTTTGTCGTTTACCTTTTCCAGTAACAGCAGTTGGAGGAATGCAACACTTTAGTTCTCTAGCAACTATTGCTTTAAATAAATTACAATTTGGTATTCTTGTAAATCCTGGACAACGTACAAGTAAATTTATTACATATCCAGAGATGGTAGAACTTGCTAGACAAAAAAGTATGAAATCAAAAGATCGAAATACGGATTTAAAACGAAAATCTGGAGAATTAGAAGAAGATTTATTTGATCAAAGTTTTCGTTGTACATTTGATACTAGAAAACTTATTATGAAACGTATAGATAGGTCTCAGATAATAAAAATATTTTCTAAAATACCTAGAATTCCTCAATTAGCACAATTAGAATTACAATTACTTCTTTTTGAATATGAATCTATAATTAAAGTATTTGTTCGTACAGTAGATAGACCACTTTGGAGACGTGTATTAGGAGGTTCTGATAAAATGACACAAATTGATGTAATTCTTAATACTGGAAAACCTAATAAAGATATTTTTGAAATTATTAAAAAATGGAGTTTTATGAGTGAATTTCATTCTGATTATTCATATTGAATTTGCTTCTTTAATACCAGAAGTTAAAGAAGAAGATGAAATGATTACTGTTTATGATTTTGATGATGGAAAAATGTTAAGAGGAATGAAATCTTTTAAAGGTATTACTATAAGAAGTGCTATTGGATATGATGATCCAATTCTTGATTCACATGGAAATCCAACTACTTTTACATCTCGTGAATAATATTAGATATCTGATGATAATTGTAGTTTATAAGGATGAGTTGAGGGTGAAAGGCAAGCTAAAAGAGAGAAGAATTTCTCTTTCTCTTTCTTTTTTTTTTTTTTTAGAGAGAGAGAGAGAAAGAGAAAGAGAAAGAGAAAGAGAAAGAGAAAGAAAACTTCTGTAAAGTTTTCTTATATATATATATATTTTTTTTTTTGCAGAGATTATATAGGTATTTATGTCTCTCTCTGCACCCTGTTTTTTTTTTTTTTTTTCACTCTTTCTTTTCCGTATCCGATTTACATCCTCTCTCGCTTCCTTTATTCCATTTAAAATAATATCGGAAGATGCAATATCGCTATTTATTATTATTATTATTATTTTATGGAGGGGGGAGGGGTGGTTATGATTACATTATAATATATATTTTTTTAAATTTCTATATATATATATTATTTGTATATATATTTATTTTATTTATTTTTTACTTTGTTAAAACCCCAAATTAATAATGTAATATACATTATATCCACTAATCACTTTATAGAGGGACGAGAATTAACTCTTTAAGCCTTCCTTATTATTATTTATTAAAAAAAAAAAAAAAAAAAAAATGGCCGACGATAACAATAAAACCTCTGACATTATCACTTTTCTTCACACTATTGGAAAATTAAAAGAAACCAATCGCACTGGTTGGGTGGAGCATGCAATTCCTAATCCAGAGTCTGTCTCAGATCACATGTATCGTGCTGCTATAATATGTATGATGTGCCCTGACCCAAAACTGGATAGAAATAAATTAATTCGCATGGCCCTCTGCCATGATACTGGGGAAAGTATTATTGGAGATATTTCACCCAAAATGGGAGTCCCAAAAGAAGAAAAATATAAATTAGAAAAAGCAGCTGTTTCTCAATTAAGTCAAATGCTTGTAAAAGAAAGTTCTCCTCTCGCTAAGGAGTTAGAGGAGCTTTGGGAGGAGTATGAGGCGCAGAACACAGCAGAGGCGCAATTTTTAAAAGATATTGATTTATTGGAAATGATAACGCAGGCAGACGCGTATGAGAAGTCAAATCCAGAGAAGGATCTTAGTACATTTTTTGAAGCTGGTAAAAAAATTCAACATCCTTGGGCACGAGAAATTTTTGAAACTCTTGTACGTGGTCGAACTGAACGAAATAGTACGAAATAATAATTAAAAAAAAAATATATATATATATATATATATTACATAATTTTTTAAAGTATATTATTTAATACCCTTTTGCCTCAAAGGTTTTATGCCATAAAATCACCCCTCCCTCTTCTTATTTAAAAAAAAAAAAAAAAAAAAGTAACATTAGTAAAGGATATTTTAATACGAAGACACGCAGAGAGGTGAATATTTATAATGAGTTAAATATCTTTTCTTTTTTTTTCCTTTATTTATTCATTTTTTTTTTTTTTGTTGGGGGGGGGGGGTGTATGTCTTTTTTTTTTTTTTTTTTAAGAATGAAGTAATGTACGAGTCAACTAATCATGTTAATATATTAAAAAATTTATCAAATGAAGGATTAATTAATGTTGCACAAGAATCTGTAATGAGTTTTATTAGTAATATACAAAATTATAGTTATCAAGAAAATATACCTCATTTTGGTTTATTACCAATAGAAGTTGAAGATGCAGTATCTTCTTTACTAGTTCTTACTCGTTGTTTAAGTAAAAGTGATTCTATATTTAATTATGCAGTTAAAAATAGTCAAATGGCCTGGGGGCGTCTTGAGAAATCAATAGATTCAGTTCAAAATTTTTTAAATAGTGAAAATATTATTTTAGCTTTATCATATATTAATCATTTAGTTAAATTTCGTTTATTATGGTCACTTTTATTTGGTCCTAGTTATCCAAGAACATCACCTTGTGAAGTTCCTCCTCATATGTTTGCTGTATGTTGGTCAGAAGTTCGATCTACTGAAAATATTGAGTGGATTCATTTAGTTGAAAAAAATACAAAAAAAATATTTTTCTCTATTCAATCAAAAAAATCAACAAATTTTTCTTATTTTTTATTTATATTACAATATATGTTAACAGTTCGTGTAAAATTATTAGAATGTATATCAGAAATATTTGAAAATTCTATGGTTTGTGTTGATATTATGCTTGTTGTACGATATATGTATATAGCACAAGATCTATTAAAAAAATATAAAAATATAAATGAAGTTTGGAAAAATATGGGATTATTTTCAAATTATAAAAGTAAAATTAATCCAAAATTTAAAACTTATTTTGATATATCAGATTTTTGTTCTATAGATTCATCAGTTTCTAATTCTATAAAATTACATGAAGAATTTTCAACAGATTGTGCTTTTCTTTGGATATTAAAAAGATTATTATGGTGCTTGTATGGACGTCTTTCGCTTCTTTTTAGTAGTTGTCTTGTATTACCATTGTTTGATACCTCTTATAATAAACTAACTCCTACTTTAATAGGTGAAGGAGAAGAAGTCTCTGATGAAATTGATAGTAATATTGAGTGTAATAATACCAGTGTACGAAAACTTACCGCACGTTCAGATATAAAAATATTTCCTTCTTCTACAAGTGTTACGGATATGGAAACATTATCACGTCGTAAGTCTATAACCCTACCTCATGTTTTATCACGTGATATATTACCCTCAGGATATGAGAGGCGATCGCAAGGAAATTTCATGATGATGATGATGCCAACATCTACTAACACAAAGATTTCTTCTTCTTCTTCTTCTTTTTCTTCTCCTCCTCCTTTATTATTATCTCCTCCATTTTATTTAAATTTTTCTGTAGAGGCGGAGGCTTTAAAGGAGTGGGCGGCGCTGGAGGCGTGTGGGTGTCACCTCCTCGCGGAGTCTCTCTGGGCCGCGACGCATGAAACACGTGGGGCAACACTTTTAGTAATGACGGATTGCACTCAGCGGCCTGGGCGCCGGGTGTGGGTGAATAATAAATATAAACTGCTCCCAGTCTCAGAGGATACAGGGCGGCACGGGATGGAGCATTGGGTTTTGAATTTTATTTTCCCACACGCCCGGTTATCCAATGAGGCCACGTCTCGTGCCTCACAGGAGTCGCTCTTATTGAGAACAATTGTATTTCGTGTTGCAGGAGTTAATAGGCGACGGCTGCGATTTATAAATGGGGGCACTGTATTTTATGTGCTACGCAGTGATCGTGAGGTGGATGGTGGGCGATTGTACTTTGTTCTTTTACTAACGCATGATAGCAATAATAATAATAATAATAATAATAATGAGGATGATGATGGGAGTATTCTTGATGATAATGATTATGATAGTGATAACAAGAAAAAGAAGAATAACAGCATAGAAGCAAAAGTATATAATGATAGTTTAAGAAAAGGACAGACAAGGACGCAGAAAAGTGCGGAGAGTCGCTGGGCATTTCGCTCCTTAGAAGATATTTGTGCTGTGTGGGGAATGCCACAGTTATGTAATGCTGCTGTACAACTAGCAGCATTTGGTACATAATAATGATAATGAAAAGAGGGAGAGTTTTTTTTTTTTTTTTTTTTAGTATATATATATATATATTTTTTTTTTTTTTTTTTGAAATATTATTGTTTATTACAGGACAAGTTTTTTTTCTACTGAAGTTTATTTACTTGTTATTATTAATTATTTCTTAAATAAATAGAAAAAAAAAAAAAAATAATAATAATAAATAAAAAAATAATGTGTTTTTGTATACATATATTGTTTTTTAAAATATTCTTTCTCTTTTTCCCTTTTTTCCCCCTTTTTTTTTTCTCTCTCTGGGTGTTTGTTTTGGTTATCTCTTTTGACTAGTTTTTTTTTTTTTTTTTTTTTTTTTTAGGGAGCGGAATAAAAACAACAACAATACCAATAACAAGGTAACAGAAAGTTAGGTTGCAACACACCTCTTTCTATTACTAATATTATAAATTTAAAAGCATTATTTATTTATTAACAACTACAAAAGGAAAAAAAAAAGTCAGAAAGAAGCAAGACACACACCGAGACACTGAGAAGAAAAAAAAAAAATAATAATAAAATACCCAATAACAAAAACCAAAACCAAAACGCAAGTTTATTCTTAATGTTTCGTCCTTCTACTCCAACACGCAGCAGTACACCCGACCAACGTGTCACTCCTATAAAAAAAAGAGAAGAGATCAGCCCCAGAAGTAATTCAGTTCAACATCGTAGTGCGGAGAGATCTAAATATTGTAGGCGCGGTACTGATACTAGCAGTAATTCACAAATACAAACTACTGCAAAGGTGAATAGCACAACTGGAACTACTAATAATAATAATAATAATAAAAATAAAACAAATGCACCTTTGAGAAGTTCTGCACTTTTTCGTGATAGACCAAATGCAACTTTAACTACACCTGCTCACACCCCCAGTATTTATAAGACAGTTCCAACAAATCCAAAGCAGGCGGATGCATTTTGGAATCAAATGCGGGAGGATAATGCTCGATTAACGGAGATGCATAATAAAATATGTGAAAGTAAAGGTATTATTATTTCTGCTAAAAAACGTTCAGGTTCTAGCACGTCACGTAGTGGGGCAGATCAGTCACGTAGAAGTTCTATAAAATGTCCTACACCAAATTCTCGATCAACTCCTACACGAACTCCTACTCCCACGCCTCCTGCTTCTTATTTACGTTCAACTAATAATAATAATAATAATAATAATAATAATAATAATAATAATAAATCTTCTGGAGAAAAAACGCGAAGAGTTTCTGCTACTTCTGCAATTTCAACTGGACGTCCTATGACGCCTGATCGAAATAAACGTAACGGCGTCACCCACCCAACTTCACACTCTCTTGCTTCTAACATGAATCACAATAATAATAATAATAATAATAATAATAATCACAAAAATAATAATAACCATTACAACACCGTCCATACACCTATCAGTGGAGTAAAAAGTAAAAGTGTTACAAATGGAACCCACACACAAACACGTCAGCGACCAACGATATCGGCTACTAAAAGTGGAAGAATGATAAATGGGACATCAGGAGGGGGAGGAGTTATAAATACAAAAACAAATACAATAAAAACAAATACAATAAAAACACCAACACCAGCACCATGGACGGGAGAAGAGAAAATTTCAGCAGCAACAATTGAATCACCGACAGATACTTCCTGTGGAGTTGCCTCGGGTGTTGCCTCGCCTAAAACAATTTCATCACGACGACTTAATTGTCGAACAGAGACGGCGCCATATGTTGAAACTGGAGGTGAGAGGTCTGGGCGGTGTTCTCCTAAGAAACTGCAGTACGAAAATGCTGATTCCCCACGCTGGGAGGTAGACTTGAGTTAAACAAATAAACAAAATTAGTAGTAATAATAATAATAATAATAATAATAATAATAATAAAACACCTGTTATGTGTGAATTGTGTACGTAGGTATGTATGAGGCTGGCTGGCTGACTGACTGCATTTCGTATTCTATATGCCTTATTATTTTATTTTTAAATTATTTTATTCATACTTGTTGTGATTTGAATGCTTTATATTTTTATTTACTATGAAAATTTAAATGAATTTTGGTGAGAGTTTTGGTTGGATTTAAGAAAACAAAAAAAACAAACAATAAAAAAGTTGTAGGAATGAAGGGGCTGTGTGCGTGCGTGTGTGCTTAAAAAAAAAAAAAAAAGAAAAAAAAAAAGAAAGTGGAAACTGGTTTTTTTTTTTATTATTGTTATTTATTATTATTTATCATATTCAATTTTTTATTCTTTTGCTTATATGGTGCTGCCATAATGTATTATCTGCAGTAGCTGAAATATAGAAAATGGAAAAAATAAAAAGAAAAGAAAATGATGATTAAGGGTGAGGGGGGGAACACAATTGTAAGAGAGATAATTAAAAACAGAAAAAGAGGTTTAAAATCTGATTCCGAATGCCCACCCCCCTCCCCTCCCCCAAAAAAAAAAAAAAAAAAAAAAAAGGTTTTAAAAAAAGAAAAAATAAAAACGGAAATGGAAAAAGGAAATAAATACCCTAAAAGAAGAAAAAAAAAAAGAAAGTTTTAAAAAAGGGGGGGGGGGGAATTGTTTGACAGTTAAAATCAGGAAGAGGAAGAAGAATAAATCAGGAAAAAAATATATATATATATTTATATGCTTATATTCTTTTATATGGAGTAAAATAATAAAAATTTAATGTTGCATATATTTTTATCTATCTATATATATATATATATATATATATATAATATTTTGCAATTTCTAACTTGAAATCAAAAAAACAATATTATTGAATGTAATAAGAGAGAAGAAGAAAGGTTTAAAAGAAATATTTTTATAAGCGCGAAGAAGACAGGAAGAAGGTACGAAACAGAGAGAGTAAAGGATAATAGAAAAAGCATCTCTTGCGCTAATAACAATAAGCTTACTTTCTTATTTTTCTATTTTCTTTAATCTCTTTTTGTTTTTAATTTTGTTTTTTTGCTCGTTTTTTTTTTCTTTATTTTTCTCTCTTCTTGTTGATCTGATTGTGGGGGTTTTCTTTTATTGTTTTTCTATTGTCCTTTGCTGCGTGACTGGAATTTCTTTTTTTTTTTTTTTTTTTTTTACCCCCTCCTTTCCCTTCTTTTCACTCTTCAATTATGCATTGTTCTTTATTTTATTTGGGTTTTTACTTGTTACTTTGTTTTATATATATTTATATATATATATATTAATAAATGAATTTTTTTTTATATATGTTACGTGTATGTAATGTGTAAGACCATGAAATTGCATGTTTTCTTGTATTAGAGAAGATAATAGTAATAATAATATGTAGAAATAAAGTTTGAGGGGGAAAAAAATTAATAAAAAAGTAGTAAGAATACTTTGAGTATATATATATATATACGTGAGTAAGACTGTAAATGGAGATGCAAAAAAAAAATAATAATAATTATTAAAAAAAAAGATAATAAAGATATTAAAAAAAAAAAAAAAAACGTCTAAAGAAGAATAGATAAAATAAAATAAAATAAATAAATGTATATCCTATTAAGGTTTAAAAGAGGGATATATTGTGCAAGGAAAGAAATAAATGAAGAGTGTTAGTAGACCAATAAGTTAGGGTGTTTGTTTGCTATTTTTATTTCATTATCTATTTATGTGTTTTTTCTTTTATTTTTCTCTATTATTACTATTATTATTTGTTATATGCTTTATAACACATCGGATTCGCATACACAACCCCATATTATATATACATATATATTTAAAGGAAATGATATCTTTCTCTTTCTTTGTCGATTGCTCATTTTTTTTTTTTTTTTTTTCTTACTATTGTTGTCTCTTGTTTCTACCCTCTCCTTCTTTCTTTTTTTTTTTTTCCTTCTTTTTTGTATATCCAACCTTTCCTTCCCACTGACTATCAATCTCTTTTTTCATTTTTTTTTTTTATTGTGTGTGTGTGTGTTCTTTTTCTCCTCTTTTCTGTTTTTATATATATTAAGAAAGAAAAAAAAAAAAAAAAGAAAAAAAAATGTGTTTTTCTTTATTCATCTCTCTTTTTCTTTATATATATATTTGCTTATTTTCTGTACTATGCTCTCAAAATTTTCTTCTTTTATTTTTATACTTTTGTTTTAAATTTGTTTTAAAGTTTTCATCCAGCCTCTTAAACCAAAAAAAAAAAAAAAGAAAAAAAAAAAAAGATACAGCCATTAAGTGCATCCAGCAGCAGTAACTAAAAAAAAAAAAAAAAAAAAAAAAAAAAAAAAAAAAACAAAAAACAAAACAAAACAAAACAAAAAAATTATCTTAACAGAAGCGCCGCGGGAAAGCTAGAAAAAAAAAAAGTAAACCGACAAGAACAAAAACATCGTCGTCAACAACAGCAAGGAAAATTAAAAATCTTAAATCCACAACAAAAACAAAGAAATTAAAAACATGTCTGCATTTCCTGCTGTGAGTCCTTCCATCTGGGTTGGTGGCCTTGATCCTAACCTTAATGAACAGAAGTTATATGAACACTTCGTGCGTATTGGCCCAGTGGCCTCCGTCCGCGTTTGTGTGGACTCCGTTACACAAAAGTCTCTTGGCTACGGCTATGTGAACTTCCAAAACCCTGCCGATGCTGAGAAGGCCTTGGATCAGGCTGGTGTAAAATTGGGATCAAAACACATTCGAATTGCTAAAATTCAACGTGATCCATCAAAGCGACGCAGCGGGGTAACAAATATTGTAGTTAAAAAACTTCCACCTACTGTGGATACCTATGCCTTAAAGGAAATGTTCTCCAAGTTTGGTCGCCTTACAGCTATTGGACTTGCTACGAATGAAAATGGTGAATCTCGTGGATATGCCCGTATTTCATATGAAATGGAGGAATCTGCAGTGGAAGCAGTGCAAGAGGTAAATGGAATGGTTATTGATGACTGTACTATTACTGTTGAACGTTACCAGCCACACCACCGTGAGGAGCAACTTAAGCAATTTTCAAATCTTTACGTAAAGAACCTCGACCCAGAGGTTACTGATGAAAAATTGAAGGAAGTCTTTGCTCAATTCGGTGAGGTGACATCTGCTAAGGTACGTGACCTCGGTGCTAATCAAACTGTTGGTTTTGCTTATGTTGCCTATGCTACGCATGAAGCGGCTGCGAAGGCTGTGGAGGAATTGGATGAGAAAGAGAGTCCATTGGCGAAGGATGGGTTAAAGCTGAGTGTTTGCCGCTTCCGCTCTCGTGAAGAGCGCCAACGTGAGCGTGAACGCCTGCGCCGCGAGCGTCAACAACAACACAGCAAGTACCCTAACTTATATGTGAAGAACTTTGACGATACTGTTACCAGTGATCGTCTTAAGGAACTTTTTGAGCGCTTTGGGGAGACGGTCTCTGTGAGTGTGATGATGGATAAGGCAACTAAAGTCTCTCGCTGCTTCGGGTTTGTCTCCTTTAAGGAGCAGAGCGCCGCCAGCCGTGCTATTCAGGAGTTGCAGGGCAGCACCGCCCTTGGCCCACGCCCCCTCTTTGTGACGTACGCCCTCCGCAAGGATGCCAGGCGACAGACGCTGGAGGACATGCGGAATAAGCAGCCCCGCATGCGTCAGCCCCCCATGGGTGGCCTCATGGGCGGCATGATGGGACCCCAACTCGGGTTTATGGGGCCCCAGACGGTCTTCAACGGCGTCCCCTTCGTGAACCCCCGCATGCCGATGATGCCGGCCACGATGGGAATGGGCGGCCCCATGCGTCCACTGGGCCCAACCCCGATGAGTCAAGTCCGCGCCCGCCCCGCTCCGCAGCGTCCACCGATGCCGCCCATGATGGCACCCCAAGCACCAGCGCCAGCCCCACAGGGTCAAAACTTGTCTACAATGCTCGCGAGTATGACACCGGAGCAGCAGAAGAATATTTTGGGTGAACGTCTGTACAACTACATTGTGCGTGTCAACCCGGCGGTGGCGGCTAAGGTGACAGGTATGTTGCTCGAGATGGATAACAGCGAAATTCTTAACCTGCTAGACACCCCAGGGTTACTCGACACCAAGGTTCAGGAGGCCCTTGATGTTCTTAACCGCCACATGAGTGTGTAAAGAGGGTAAAGGAGAGAAGAGAGTGTGTGTGTGTGTGTTTCTATATGTAGGTGTGTGAGACAGAAGGAAAAGAAAGCATAAGAGAAATAACAAGCCTATGCTTTTTTTTTTTTTTTTACCCTAACACTGTTAAACACACAGGGACATCTAGAGTCTCATTTAGCGCAAGAAAAAAAAAAAAAAGAAAAGAGGGTAGAAAATATTGAGACTCTTTCTTTCTCTCTCTCTCTATGAAGAGACCTTCAGGTGTGTTTTTAGGGTAAGAAGGGAGAAGAAGAGAAAAAGTGTGCATATAGCTAACTAGCGGAGGGGGTGTTAGGTGAGATTAAGACGATGAAAGCGAAAAAAGGAAAAAAAAAAAGAAAAAGAGGGATAAAATGCATAAAAACCAGCGAAAGAAAAACAACAAGAACAAAGTAAAGGAAAAACTACCAGATTCACATCCCTTTACTTTTAAATTAAAGATATACCCCCTTCCCCTATTCTCCAAGGGGGGGAAAAAAAAGAAAGAATTATGAAAGGAATTACTAGAATCAACCCAACGGAAGGTGGAGGAGAGAGAAATTAAACAAAAAATTAAAATAAAGAATAAAAAAAAAAAAAAAGGAATTAATAGTGAAAACAAGGCCTAGAATATTAACATTTTTATTTATTTAATTTTTAAATAATACGAACAGAGGTTGAACATAGGTAGGGACTGGAAGTGAAAGAAAGAAAGAGATAAGAAAGGAAATGATGCTGTTTTTTTTTTTTTTTTTTTTAATTAATTATTTTTTTTGCTCTTTCTTTGTTTAATAATTTCTTTTTTTTTGTTTTGTGAAGGGGTTTAAAGAAGAAGAAAAAAAAAAAAAAAAAAAGAAAAGGATTTTCGCTTCATTTATTTGTGACATTATCCAACTTTTTTCTTTTTTTTTTTTTATTCTTTGGCAGCATCTGATATTATTTTCTTGAGTATGCTCTGACAGAAAAAAAAAAAAACCGAATAATTAAAAAAAAAAGAAAGCTGTTGAGAATGAGTAATAAAGGAGTAAAATCAAGGCGAAAAAAAAAAAAAAAAAAAAAAAAAAAAATGAACCGGAGGAATTACAAGAAAATGGGGGTGAGGATAGAAAAAAAAAGAAAAAAAAAATGTATCTTGAATTTTTAAAAGATGACATTTTTGAGTTTAGGGGGTTTTTTTTTATATATTTCTCTTTTTTCTTTCGGGTTTTCGTTGGTTTTTCATGCGTTTTTATTCTGTTTTGTCGTTTTCTTTTTTTTCTTTTGTTGTTGTTGTTCTTTTTAAATATTTATCAATTCATTGTTTTTTTTTTTTTTTTTCTTTTTGACGCGACGTCTGCCACCACTCTTTGCCTGCTCTAACGAAGTCTATATGTTTTGACAAAAGAAAGAAAAAAATCGAATTAAAAAACAAGTAAAGCAAAAAATAAAAAAAAAATTTAAACAAATAAGAATTTTAATTAAAAGAAAACAAAACAACAACAGCCGTACACAGACTTCGTAAAGGCAGAATAATGAGTAAAAATGACACTGAAGTGAAATGAAATGAAATGAAATGAAAAAACGAATAAAGCGAATGGTGATAAAGTAAAAAGTAAAAAAAAAAGAAAACTAAAGAAAGAAATAATTATGAAGAATTATATTTTATCTTCTTCCTCCTTTTCATATCTCTTATTTCTCTTTTGTGGCGTATCTGTGTCTGGGCCTAGTGTTTGTGTTTGTGCATTTCTTTCTCTGTGTGTCTTTTTTTTTTTTTCTCTCTTCACTCTCTTTATCTTTCTTTCTCATTTTTATGAATATATTTGTACATCATTTATATATATATATATATATATAAATATTATTATTATTAGCGCATATTTAACTTTTGTATTTATATATTTTTATGCTAATGCACGGAAATAGAATAAAGGTGTCTTGTAGAGGTAGAGAGAGAAAGAGAAATAAATGAGAGAAAGAAAGAAAAAAGAATAATAAATAAAAAAATAATTAAGATAAAATTACATACATATACACACACTCTGAAAGACCTTGTAAGTAAGGCACGTGCAAAATACAACACCTTTTTAAAAAATAAAAAAATAATAATAATAAAAAAAAGAAAATGAAAAAAATAAAATTGATTTTAAGCTGAACATAGCACCACCACAATTTACAAAAAAAAAAAAAAAGAAAAAAAAAAAAAACACGCGCATTCACCCCTCCCCCCATCCTCCTCATTTTTTAAAATAATACAAAACAACAAAAAAAATATATATATATATATATTCAAGGGACAAAAAAAAAAATATATATATATAAAATATAAAATATGGAGATTAATTGTTTCATCTTTCTTGAATTTTTTTTATTTCTGAAAACTTTTTCCCCTTCCTCTCTTTTCTTTTTTTTACTTTTCCGTCATTTTATTATTATTATTATTATTTTTTTCTTTCTTTAATACTTTCTCTGCAGATTTATTTTATTATTCAGACAATGAAAATGTTTTTATTATTGAAGTTGATAGAGAGGGAGAAGGGGAGGAAAAATAAACTCTTAAATAAAAAGAAAGAAATTAGGGAGAAAATGATAAGAAGAATTAAATAATATGAAAAAAAAAAAAAAAAAGAAAGAAAGAGTAGAAGGTAGGAGGATGTAGAGAAATAAGAGAATGAGACAGACAATAGGTAGGCAACTGTGCTCAAGAAAGAATGAAGTAAATAAAAGAAAAAAAAAAAAAAATATATATATATATATATATATCTCCCTTTGAAGCGTGGAAAAAAAAAAAAAAAAAATTATAAAAAAAAGGAACTATACATAAAAAAAAAAAAAAAAAAAAAAACGAAATTGAAAAAAAAAGACTTTCCGGTAGTTCCCCGGTCGTCATAATGCAAAATTATTTCTTTGTGTGTGTGTGTGTGTCTGTGTCTGTGTGTGCGTGCTAAGGTTTAAAATTAATTTATGGAATATGTTGTTGTTGTTTTTTTTATTTATTTATTTCTTCTTTATTACTAATAATATAATTTAAAATAAATCCCTTTTATTTTATTTTTTCTCTCTTTTCTTTTTTTAATAGGTTTTATAATTATTATTAGCAATCATTATCATTTTCTCTCTTTTTCATTGAGAAAAGGGGGGTGCTGATACAATTTTTTTTTTTTTCTTTATAGATCTCTGACGTATTTAAAAACAAAAACAAAAAAAGAAAACATAGTATAATCGAAGAGAAAACAAGTAATTGTAATAATAATAATGGTATTTGTATTACTTCGTTGGTTTATTACATCTGTTATGTTTCATACTGGACTTGCTTACGCTACCTTTGTAGCACTGCGAACAACTCCTAGCGGAGAATTAAATTTATTAAATTCAACTGGGAGAAATTTTAAAAGATGTCATAGTGCAAAAACGAGTACGAGTAGTAGTATTAATAGCTATAATAATAATAATAATAATAATAATAATACTATTGAGGAAGAAGATGATAATGATAATAATATGAATAAAATGATAGATCTTCCAATTAGTGCATTAAAACTTTGGTTAATGCTCACATTCTTAGCATCTCTTTCCTATATTGGAGCGGATTATATTCCTTTTTTTCTTGAATTTCGTGTTATTTTTACTTGGCTTCTCCTCACACTTCCTCCTAACTCCCATTGTAAAGTGTATGATAACGCCTTTGAACCTTTTTTAATTTACACCCGTAAAACAATTGTAGCCCTTGAAAGTAATAAACGATTTGCTCGATTAATTTTAATGAAACTAGTACGAGCTTTAGTAGAATTTGCAATATTAATAATGAAATATATTGATCAATGTAAGGCAATTGAGGAGGCGGCGGTATATGATATTGTAGGAGGATTAGTATTTGCTCGACGAGCCTTGCAAGATGTAGAAAACATTGGAAAAGGAAAAGAAAAAGAAAATAAAAAATATTTACAATCATCATTTCCAATTTCTACCACTACTACCACTACTACTACTACTGCTACTACTGCTACTGCTGCTACTGCTGCTGCTGCTTCTTCTCCTTTTAAGGAGTGAGTGCAAATTTATTTATTATTATTATTATTATTATTATTATTATTATTATTAAAGACAGTATACACTGATAAATTTTCAGTAAAATGTAATATTAATTTATTTGTGTTCGTAGATTATAATATTTGGTAAAATATAGACTAGAAATGAAAAGGGAGAGAAAGAGGAAGAGGAAAGAAGTGCAAAAAAAAAAAAAAAAAATAAAAAAAAAAAAAATTGAGTACATTTAAAAAAAAAAAAGCAATACACTTTATTCTTATTGCTATTATCTTGTTTTTTTTTTTTTTTGTTATTTAACGTTTTATTATTATTATTATTAATTTTATTTTATTTTATTCTTTTTCTTTTTGTGAATTTTTTTTATTTATTTTTTTTATTTTATAATTATTATTTTCTATATTTTTGGGAATTATTTTTATTGTTTCTTTTATTTATTTAATTTAATTTTATTGATCTTTTTTTTTTTTTTTTTTTTTTTGGTGCTATGGTAAAAACACTATTAAGATGCAAAAATATTAGAAATAAAACAATTATTTATTAACTACTAGGTCTATACAAAAAAATGAATCGTCATCGTAATTTTTACAATAAACTTGAGGATGAATTAGGTGAATTTTATGATGATTATTATGAAGAAGAGGAAGAGGAGGAATACTATACAGAAGATGAATTACAATATATTGTAGCAACTGGTGCCTCCTCTGCAAATACAAATAATAATTTTACTTTACAAAAGGAAGGAGAAAATATAAAAAATGAAACAAATGCTTCTTTAAATGATTTGCAGGGATTAAATACAAATGATATGGATTACGCTCTACTTATTAAGCTAGTTCCAGAATTTAAAGAAAAATGGAGTGAAATGAATGCAAAAGAAAAATGTAATAAAGAAATTTCTTTACAGTTGATAGTGGAGGCAATTCGGGAATGTAACTATGAGGTTAATGAAGCTATAATTTTTGCTATTAAAAAAAGTAATGAAATTCAAAAGGAAATAATTCAATCTAAAATAAATGATAAAGTTTCCCCAACAAAAATAATAGCAACAACAAAAACAACAACAACTTCAATGGGTGGACGTACACTAAAAATTGGACAAAACAAAAAAGAAGTAACTACTGATCCTATAATGAAAAAATCTAATTCCTCTGATGAAGAAAAGATCTCAAATAATAATAATAATAATGCTAATAATAATAATAATAATAATAAAATTTCAAATGGTAGTAAAGTGACGGATCATAAAAATAAAAAAGAAAATATAAAAGATATAATGCCAGATCAAACAAAAAAAGATTGTACTTTTGTTATTGCAGGACATGTAGATGCTGGAAAAAGTACTACAATTGGTCACCTTTTACTTTTATTAGGAAAAGTTTCTCAAGCTGAGGTAGACAAGAATGAAAAAAATGCTCGACAACTTCAAAAAGAATCTTTTAAATATGCCTGGTTATTAGATCAATCTGAGGAAGAACGTCGACGTGGGGTTACAATAGATTCTGGTTCGTATTGTTTTGAAACTAAAAATCGTCGTATTCATATTTTAGATGCCCCAGGACATAAAGATTATGTTATTAATATGATAAGTAGTGCAACACAAGCGGATGCAGCACTGCTTGTTGTAACTGCCGCAACTTCTGAATTTGAAGTTGGAATAAAACATGGAACAAGAGAACATTTACTTAATTTAAAAACACTTGGAGTTGGTAGTATTGTGGTGGCTATTAATAAAATGGATACTATTGAATTTAGTCAAGAACGATATAATTATATAGTAGAAGCATTACAAGGTTTAATGAAACGCATTAATTTTAAAGAAGAAACCATCGTTGGATTTTGTCCTATTAGTGGAATGAAAGGAACAAATATTTGTGAAATTGATCATAATGTAATGCCATGGTATAATGGACCTTCATTAGTAGAATTACTTGATTGTTGCCCATTAGAAAGTCGTTTACTAGATGCCCCACTTCGTATTAGTTTACAAGATGTAGGAAATTCAAAACTTTTTTGTAAAGTTGAAAGTGGTAAAGTTCAAAAATCATCTCATATTATATTTATCCCATCAGATATTAAAGTTCATGTTAAATCTATTATTAAACCTACAATTGGTGGATTAGTTGATATTGCCTTCGCAGGGGATACAATTGAAATTGATACAGATTCATCTCTTGTAGGTCTTCGCCCAGGTTGTGTGGGTTGTAATACTAATACTAAATATGATAATAATAATAATACTTTAATTCGATCCTCCACTACTTTTAAAGCTCGAGTGCAAACATTTCCCTCATTACAAGAGTCTATCCTTCCTGGTTCTGTATTTACAATGATTGTACATGCCCTACAAGTTCAAGTACGTGTGGTGCAGCTAATTTCAAAATTAAATAACACTAATGATCATAATAGTAATAAAGGAGAATGGTCACGAGGAATGGTAAAATGCATTCCAAAAAACACACAAGCGTTAATTATATTTCAGGCGGAATTTAAAATTGCATTAGAGCCGGCGGTGGTGTGTCGGGCGCTTGGGAGATTTGTGCTGCTGCAAGGAGAAGACACAGTCGCGGGGGGACTGGTGGAGGAGGTAGGGGATGTTGTGTTATTAAGGAAATAAATAATGTAATAATAATAATAATAATAATAATAATAATAATAATAATAATAAATGTATGAAAGGATGCTGTTGTGGATGCTGCTGCTACTGCAGATGTTGTTTTTTTTTTCTCTCTTTCTTTTAGAGGGAAAGAGATGAAAGGATTAAAAAAAAAAAAAAAATGAAGAAATTGCTGAAAAAAAAAAAAATAATAATAATAATTATTATTATTATTATTGAGTTTTTTATTTTATAATTCAACAAGAACAACAACAATATATATATATTGAGTTTTTTCTTAATTTTAACTGAAAGGGAGGGGTAGGAGCAAAAAAAAAAAAAAGAATCTTTATCTTTATTATTTATATATATATATATATTACTTTTAGCGAAAGGAGAACAAAATATTAAGAAGTAATAATAGTAACAAACAAAACTTTTTTCTCCTTTCGTTTCAACTTTTTGTTTAAAAAAAAAAAAAAAAAAAGAATATTCAATTAGAAAAAGGAAGGAAAGGAATAATAATTCTACATACTAGAAAGGGAGGTGAATACATAAATAAAAATTAAAATAATGAGTTACTTTTTATCCCCTTTTTGTAGTTCAGATAAGTCTGATATAACGGCTGAGTATGAATTAATGCCGGAACCAATTTTAAATGCCGATTTTTTACCTTTACGACTTAATCCTAAAGAACGTAAAATTCAAAGATTAATGCGTGGAATTATTATGGCTTCACATTATACGGATAAAGTAGATAATGAAGCAGTTTTAAAAACTAATAAAAGAGATGCTATTATTGCAAGGGAAATTACAAATGCACTTAGTGGGTTTATTCTTGGTTTAGATGTTGAAAAAGGTTCACAACTTCTTCGTGATAAAGATTTTACACCTTTTATAAATGAAATTCAAACAGCTATTGAATCTTGTAGAAGATATAAAATGATGAATCCAGATCTTCTTCGAACTGATTATGTAAAATTTCTCTATATGGTTCAAGATGCTGTTCAAAATGAAATTGTACGAGATATGTTAGGATTTGTAGTAGCTGAAAAACTAGTAACTGTTGGAGATTATTGTAAAAGTTTAGGAATTGAAGGAATGTTACAAGATAAAAGAATGCCTTTGTGTATAACTCCTGTTCCTTTAATGAAAAATAGAAATAAATTAAATAAAGCACTTCGTTTTAAAGATGTAACAGTAAATACTGTAATTAAAGAATATAGTAAACAATCTGGTAGAAAACCAGATGAAGTAGAAACAGCTATTAGAAGTTTAAATGATGCTAATCATTTTGCTAATGATAATGTTGATAGTACAAATCAATTATTAAAACTTTTAAAAGAATTTTTTTCTCCAGATACATTTACTAAATTAACAAATTTAAGTATTGAAGAAGGAGATAATGGAAGTCGTCTTACGCATAGTCATAAACTTCAATATCATTTTGTTTTACAAAGTCTAACATTATGGAAAAATATATGTCGTAGAATGTTTTCTCTTTGGACAATTGCAGAGGAAGATATGTTAAATCCAAATGAACCATATGAATTTCGTTATACTGGACAAGGATATCAACGCGTACAAAAAGCACCAAATTTATTTCGTGCGATTCAAGAAGTTGTACAACAAACAAAAGAAGAATTAGGAGAATGGGTTGGATCAGAGCGTATACATCTTGGAGATAATCAAGTCCCTAATGCGTTTCATTTTATTGATAAATATGGACAAGTTTCACGTATTATTATTCCGATTCTTCGAACAATTTCACATATTGATATTTTAGAAGAAAATCCAGAGCATAATGCGTATATGAAAGAAGTTTGGGATGGGGCTACAAATGCAAAACGAGCTATTTTATGTGATTTTTTTCGTCATGGATTTGATGGGAGTGGGGGTGATAATATGGATGATGCTGGGAGTTGTGTGGATGGTCGATTAACTAGTGCATGGAATTGGTGTAATAATATTCGTTATAAACCTTTTTACCCTTTATTTCTTCTTGCAGGAATTAATTCTTTTGATGGGGATCTTAATTTGTGAGATAAATATATATTTATGTGGTTATTATTATTATTATTATTATTATGCTTTATATTGATATATATATATATATATATATATATGCTGTTTTTTTTTTTTTTTTTTCACCTTATAATGAGGGCAGATTTTTTGTTGTACTCTGCATAAAATAAGAAAAAAAAAAAAAATAGTGAAATATTAAGAGACAAATTAGAAAAAAAAAAAAAAATAATAATCTTAATTCTTAGATAGTTTTTTTATTTATTTCTTTCTGTCTGCTGGTTCTTTTCCACACTCATTCCTGTTGATGTGACTCTTTTCTTCTTTATTCAAATATATAAATATATATACATAAGTGTTTTTTTTTTTTTGTTGTTTCTGTGTGTTTATTTATATATGTTATTCTATTTTTATTTTTATTATTTAAAAAAAAAAAAAAAAAAAAAATTTAACATTTACTATGAGAAGAGATGTTGAAAATTGATGGAGATATGATATTTTCTTTAGCCTATCTTGTATCTCTATTTTTCTTATTATTACTGGACTAAATATAAAAAATAATCTAAAAAAGATAAAAAAGAAAAATTTTCCTTTTTTTTTTTTTTGTTATCCCATTTTTTTTTTTTTCTTGTCTGATATATATATATATACATATATATATATTTACATCAGTTTTTTTTTTTTTTTTCTCTCCTACTCTCTTTCTTTATCATAATAATAATAATTATTATTACTATTTTTGAAATATTATATATATATATATATATTAGAGGATAATGCCTCCTAAACTTCCTAATTTAAAGTACAAACCCAAACGTGTGGTTCGCACCAAAGATGATAGTGAGGCCGCAGAGACTGGAGCGGGGGTGGAGGATTTAAGTTTAATTCAATTAGAGAGATTACGTCTACAGCAGGAAACTCAATTACAACAACAACAACAACAACAACAACAACAGAGAGGTAATATGCATTCTGCGCGTTTTCAAAATAATCCTCAAGCTACAACAACAGCAGGAGATAATAATAATAATAATAATAATAATAATAATAATATGCGAAAGATAAATAAACTTCAATCGGATCCAATGTCGAATAGTCGTGCGGCGGCTTATTTAGCAGCAGAGGCTGATCGATTTCCTGCAAATACAATGTCTAAAATTCTTGAAGCTGAGGCGGATAATCCAAATATGATTGTGTATCATCCAACTCCATTAGATTGTACACTTCCAGCTCGATTAAAAAATAAAGAAATTGAAGGAGAAATTGTAGACGGGGATGATCAAAGAATTGAATCCACAACTCCAAATGAGGATGGGACAATGTTTTTAAAAGAATATGATGAGGAATTAAAAAGATCACGACAAGCAAATTTACGCTTTGAACGTGAAGTATTAAATCCTTCGGCGAATAAAATAGATATGGAAACTGTAGTGGGAAATAATGATGGTGGGGAATTAGTGTGGTTTCAATTACCAAGATTTCAAGCAGAAACTCCTTTTGTATTAACACAACTTCCTCCTGGTAAAATAGGAGAAGTAAAAGTTTATAAAAGTGGACGAATGGTGATGGAAATTTGTGGGGTTTATTATGATATTGCAGTTGAAGGATATACAGCTGGTGGTGATGGGGCGTGTAATGTTGCGACTGCTATTGTGCCTTCGCAACAATCTGATGGTAAACCAAGTTGTTATCAGTTGGGAATGTTAGAAAAAAAAATGGTTTGTACGCCAAGTATTACAGTTGATAAATAAAATAAAATAAATAAAAATATCTTCTAAAAAAAAGAAGAGGAAAAGATTAAAAAAAAAAAAACTGACTCTGATTAATAACAAGCATACATACACACAAAAAAAGAAATAAGTATTTATGATTTGTGAGGTATATATATATATATATATTTTTTTTTAGTTTTATTTCTGTTTATTTATTTCCTTTTTTTTTTTTTTTTTAAATATGAGTTTGCCATATATATATAGAGAGAGAAAAAAAATATATATATATATATATATATTATCAAATAGAATAATGACATCTACAGCTAACTCTACTGAAAATAAAAAATTTTGGCTTTACGCCTTTCGTGATCACCTTGCCGGTATTCAAGCCTTTTCTAATTGCATTGATGTAGCCGATGTCTTTGGTGATGGGGATTATAAACTTCTTATTGCTGATGGTAGTCGTCGATTAAAAGTTTTTGGTGGAACTTCTTTAATTTCTGAAATGCGTTTATTATCTGTCCCCACCGCCCTCACTACATTTTATGCAGAAAGTAGTGATGTTGTACAAAGACCAGTATTAGCAGTAGCCTGTGGTCCTTATATATTTATGTATCGAAATATGAAACCTCTCTATCGATTTACAGCCCCAACAGTAGAATTAGATAGCGTAGATGAGGCGGTGTGGGCCGCATTATATAGTAATACATTATCTATTTCAGAAGCTGCAGAAATGTTAGAAGATCGTAGAAGAAATGGAATTGAATTATCAACGAGGTCAACAGATTTATTAGCTTCTGATAATGCACAAGAACGGGAACGTTTTGTAAATAGTGTGAAAGAAACTCCTCTTAAACAATTAACAGTTATTACATGTATGAATTCAATATTTTTAGATAAGACAGAGGAAAAAAGTCGAGGTTGTCTTGTTTTTGGTACAGAAAGTAGATATATTTTTGTATTAAAAAATTCTGGTACTGAAATACATTTAAAAATTAAAATTCCTAGTGTACCTCTTTGTATTGTAACAGCAGGAGCTTTAAAAGTTGATTATCGTATTATTATAGCATGTCGAGATGGATGTATTTATTCTATAAAAAATGATAAATTATCTAGTTCTGTTATTTATCCAGATGGTCAAATTGTTCAAATTGCACGTTATGATAATCTTGTCGCCGTTGCCACTACACAAAATACGCTTTCATTTTTTAATTTAAAAGGTAAACGTCAATCTTGTATTTTTTTACCTATTCCCATCACCAATATTTCTACTATTACCGAAGGTTCAACTGGTAAAGCACGCGCTATTATTGTAGCTTTAAAAGATGGAGCTATTCGAGTGTATGTGGGGAAATTTTTTTTACATGAAAGTCAAGCCTACGGTGCCGTTACCGCCATGCGTTTTGGCCGATACGGACGTGAGGATGCTGCGTTAATATTAATTATGCAAAGTGGATCACTTGTTGTAGAAATGCTTCACCGACATGCCTCATTTGCGTGTGAAAAAACGCGAGACGTTGGCCCACCACCGGAGCAAGAAATTCCAATTCCAGTTCCTTCATTAACAAGTGTATTTGTGGCCCAAGCTGAGCGGGAGCGTATGTATGCTATTGATATGCATAGATCATTTCAACGAGATTTGTGTAGATTACGACTTAATACTTGTAAATCATATTTATCATTAATTTCAGGCTCTAATGAATCTAATAATTCTGGAGGAATTACTAGTAATAATAATAAATCTGATAGTTCATTACGTATGATAGCAACTGTACAAGGACTTGGTCCTATTTTTAAAATTTGTATAACTCTTCAAAATGTAAGTTTAAAACCAATGCATGATTTAATAATTGCTTTTAGTTATTCTAATTCTTTTTGTAAAATACCAAAACCTATAATAAAAATTCCTTTTTTATTACCTTCTCTTCTTTCATCCTATGAAGTACTTGTAGAACGTTTACAAGATGAAGCAATGGATGAAGGGGTACGTGTATGTGTAAGTAGTATAGATTCTCCTGAACCATTAGCAGATGCTATAGTAGACTTACCTGATACTGATATATTTGAAGAATGATTTTAAGGGGAGGGGGGAAAAAAAAAGAAAAAAAAAAAAAAAAACAAGTGGTATAAAAAAAAAAAAGAAAGAAAAGTTTTATTATTGTTATTATCTTTCCTTTGATTTTAGTTCATCATTTTGTCATTTTTATTTATTTATTTTTTATTTATTTATTTTTTTTTTTTCTATGATTTATTTGTTTTTCCTTGCCCTCCTCTGCTTTTTTTCTTCATTTAATATTATTAGTCACTTTTTTTTTTTTTTTTTTTTCTCTCTAAAGCAGTATCTATTATACTGTGTTAATATATATTAATTTCTACTTTATTAGAAATGAACCAACATCATCAAGATAATAATAATGAAAATGAAGAAAACATTAAAACATTAGAGAAAAACAACACACCAACAGTAGAAGAAGGATCTAACACACAAGACACTTTACTTATTTCTAAAGAAGCAAGAGCTAATTTTGTGAAAGCTACCACACGTCCTATGCGTGAAAAAATGGAAGACTTTCGTGGATTTATGCAACTTCTTAATAAATCCCAACATCAACGTGTTGCTAATATTTTTCTTATTACTACTGCCGCCATGTTTACTCTTCCAATAATAATATTATTAATAGGAATGTATATTATTGCACCTTGGTTAGAATTAGATGCAGGACTTTGTGGGGGACTGCTTGCTCTTACTTGTACTATTTGTATTATGACCGCCTATACAATATATGCTTTACTAGAGACTAATAATAATAATAATAATACTAGTAGGAGGAGTGGGACTACTACTGAAGAAGAAAAGAAGAAGAACTAATCGAGTTTTTATTTTAGTTGATGGATGAAAAAAACAAATAATAAATAAATAAGTAAAGGAGTTTTTTAAAAAAAAAAAAAGGATAACATTACCAGAAATTTTTATTTATATCGTTTCTTTTTTTTTAATTTAGGGAGGGAGGGGGGAGGTTTACTCTGTATGTGGCTATTACAGAAATTTGAGGTGTCGTGTAACAATTAAGAAAAAAAAAAAAAAAAAAAGTTGTGGAAACTCATAAAAGAAAAAAATATTTTACTATTACTATTATTATTATTGTTATTGTTATTATTATTATTTTTGCAGAATGATTGGTGTATTGTGAAAATTATATTTGCTGATTAAGGTCAATTTTCAATTTTCATTTTTTACTTTGTCTCTTTGAATTTCCTTTTTTTTTTTTTCCTGTAATTAAGTTTGTGTTTATGTGGCAATTATATTAATCTTTTTTTTTTTTTTTTTTTTCTTCTTTAATTACAAATTAATAAAAAAAATTTACTACTATTACCAAAAAAAAATTTTGTTTTTTTTTATTTTGAAAAAAAAATTCCCCCCCCCCCCCCCAAAAAAAAAAAAATAATAAAAATTATAAAAGGTAGAAAAAGAAAAAAAAAAAAAAGAACTGATAGCAGTAGACATGACTGAATTTAATGATGGAGCCAAGTATGGTATTTCAGCAGCGGTTTATTTTGGACTTGTTCTCCTGTGGATATTATTTTGTATTTTATATAAAAAGATTGTAGATCGCTGTGCTTCCAATAGTAATGGCCCAGTTAATTTTTATGGTGTTCAAATTTAGTTTATTGTTTTTTTTTTTTTTTTTTTTTGTTATATCTTTGTTGCTACATTGTTATTATTTTATTTAGTGATAACTATCTCTCGTGATAGACAGAGGTTTATTATTATAATTATTTTCTAGTATCGATAACCCTCTATTTATTTTAAATTTAATTATTCTGTAAATTTGTGTGTTCGTTACTCTTATCTTGGTAAAAAGAATAAAATAATAATAACAATGAGGAGAGCTAAAATATATGACATTTAAAAAAATGGTATATATACATATATTTAATTTCTTCTTTTGCTATTATTATTATTATTATTAATTGTAAACTCGTTTCTGAGATTATAGGTGTAAGCTTTTCCAATTTTTTCGGTTCCTTTTTTTTTCTTTTTTGCTTTTAAAGTTATGCAAGAGAATAAATTATATATATATATTTGAGGCTAAACATATTATTATTATTATTATTATTATTATTATTTTTTTTTTACTTCTGTTTTGAAGAGGAATATTAAATTTACTTTTTAAAATTTAATTAATTCAAACGAAACCCCCTCACACACACACAAAAAAAAAAAAAAAAAAAATAGTAATAATAGACTTCAATAATGAGATGGACAGAGAGAATGCGAAGTTCTACTTCTTTTAATAATAAGATACAAACTAATATTAGTACTGGACGTCTTAAGCGTCGATCCTTTTTGCGGCGAAAAACAGTTTTGTGTGCAATTGCATTATGTGCTACGGTGTTTACAATTATTTCACTTATTTTTATTTCACCTTTATTTTTTAGTGGAACTCATGGGGAGGAACAATTCCTTACAACAGCAGGAGTTTCTTCTACTGTAGTAAATGATAATATAAGAGAAAAAAAAAATAATTTTAATAGTAATAATAATAATAATAATAATAATAATAATAGTGATCTAGAGATCTCAATACCACCAAAAAAAGATGAAAAATATAAAAGAATAGAAATTGAAGAGGAAAAACAAAAAGAAGAAAAAATAAATAATTTCCCACCATGTTGCGGTTTTAATGAAACACGATCAACTGTAGCACAATTATGTGCAAATGGTGCAGCAAATCGTGCCCCTTTATCATCTCTTCGTAAACATCCTCTTGAATTATTATCTACTATTAATAATAATAATACTATTGTAATTGGGACAGAATCTCTAGTCTGTTATTCTTATAATGGAAATTTTGTAAACAGAAAACCAATTTGGGTGCGCCCGTTATTAAAATCTTTAATAACTGAGAAAGTGTATGAGGCAGCTCTCTCTCTATTAACTAAAGATCCATGGTATATATTAATTGGATGGGTTGTAGATAAATTTATGCCTTTACAGAAACCAGGTAGAAAAGCAAATGGTGATATTATAATTCCACAAACAAAAGGAAAAAATGCAACTTTTTACTTAGAAACATATGGAAGTGTATGGCATACGGAATTTATAATAGGAGGAATACGATATCATTTTCAATTAGTACATAGAAATGCTATTGCAGTTTGTATACGTGAAAGAATACATCTGTATAAATTTTATTGTGTTCCTGATGCTAAAATAGATCCTATTCCTATTCATATATGTGCATGTAGACATTGTAATATACCTACAGAATTACCTGATGAAAGAAATTTACCTTCTATGTATGTACGTTATCCAAATTTAAAAGAAATTAATTTAGTTGAAATACCAAAAATTATTCATTTTAATTCATCCATAGATAATAATAAAATTACCTTGGAAGAAGAAAAAGAAAATAGAAGAAATGAAGAAGATAATTGTATTAACGCTTTTGAAGCTCCATGGTTAATTAATACTACTATAATTTCTAAATTTCCATATGAAGGTAAACATAATGACTTGGATAATTTATTAGCCCAACAAGCAGATTTTAATGGTATAGTAACGATGGTCATTTTTAATAGTTTTTGGCGAGATCATTTACATAATTTTGTTTATGGATTTATGAAAAAAGCCAAAATGCGAAATCTCATAGTAGCCACCCTTGATGATGCCTCCTTATTAATATGTTTATCCTTTCGTTTACCTTGTTATAATGCTACATTATTTGCAGAACCAGAAGCTGAAAAAAATTTTTCACAAATTAAAGGTTTAACTCGAAAAGTAACAGAAGAACTTTCATGGGTAAAACCTCGATTAGCCATTGCCGTACTTCGAAGAGGTTACGGATTTCTTCTTGCAGATCTTGACATGACTTGGAATAAACCTCCACCCATGCGTGATTTATTAAAAACTTCTTTTGATATTTTACATCAGTGTGACTCAAAATCAGAGCTTAGTATTAATTCTGGATTTTACTTGGCTCGCCCTAATGAAAGAGTATTACGTTATTTTATAGATTTAATGTCCTTTCGTACGGATGAAAGTGCCGATCAAAATGCGATGCGATTATTTATGAAATATGATCATATGCATGGTGTTTCACATAAATGTTTACCTTGGTTTGATTTTAATATGAAGTGTAATTATAAAGTGTTAGGGTCTGTTGTTATTAAAAATAGACGAGAAACGTTTCTTTGGAAACGCTATCCTGTAAATGAGACACCACGATGGACTATAATGCATGCTACTTGCCTTTCTGGAGCAAAAGATAAAATTCGATATTTTAAAACTATAAAAGCTTGGTTTCTTGATGAACTTGATGCAAAAACAGGGACAAAATTATCTCCAAAACCATTTTGTGTTATAATACCTTCTTTAGGAAATAATAATTCAAATGGTAAAAATACTATAGTTAATGGAATTTATGGAATAACTCCTCATAGTGAATTATATGAAGAAATGGTACCTGATCCTAAATATTTACAAGAACGACACTAGTTCTTTTTTTTTTTTTTTTCTTTTTTTCTTTCTTTTATTTTTTATTTTATTTTTTTGCACCCTTATCACAGAATATGAATATGAAATTAAAATAAATTAAAAAAATATTTGGTGTGCGAGTATATATATATATATATGTCTTATTGACGATAATTCTCATTTTATTATTATTATTATTATTTCTAAACTAAATGAGGTTAATTTGTGATATTACACCTAGTTATAAACTTCATTATTGAGAAGTAAATGAGATGATATGGTTTTTTTTCCTTTTTTTTTTTTTCCCCCGTTTATCCTTTGCTAAATCTTTTGAGGTAAACCAAAAAAGAAAAAAAAAAAAAATAAAGAGTTAGAGTATAAGATTTTTTTTTTTTTTGATTTAATGACGTTATAAACTTCAAAATTTACATCTTGGGGTTTAATTATTAAAGGTATGATATCGCTATGCTTGTAGTTTTCTTATGAGTACAAGTTTAAATTTATCTAATAATAATGTATTATTTATTTATTTTATTTTATTTTATTTTTTTTTTTGCTTTATGTGTGGTAAAATATGATCAAAGAGGAAAAATTTATAAATTAAACAATAAAAAATTTATCATGTCATCAATGTATACATCTTTAGGTGTATTTTTGCTAACAAAACAAAAAAAAAAAAAAGGAAAGGAGAACTTTTAAACAAATTTTATTTTTTAAGATGCCTTTTTTTTTTTTTTTCACATTATTATTAACGTAATACTATATTATTAACATTTATATTGTTTCTATTATTATTATTATTTTTTTTTTTTTACTTCTAGACTTAGTTCTTATTTAAAGAGTAAGTAAAAAAATTAGTAAACAAAACAAAACAAAACAAAAAAAAAAAAAAAATTATTAATATATTAATATATTAATTTTTTTGTAAATGACAGCATTTCCTGGTTTGTTTCAATCTCTTAAAGTTGGTCGATATACTCTTCCAAACCGAATTCTTATGGCCCCCCTCACCCGCTGCCGTGCAACAGAAGATGAACAAATTCCAAGAACTGATATAATGTTGAAACATTATCAAGACCGCGCGTCTTCAGGTCTTATAATTGCAGAGGCAACTATTGTTCAGCCTCATTATACAGGATTT
This sequence comes from Trypanosoma avium, assembly GCA_030849755.1. NCBI lineage: Eukaryota > Euglenozoa > Kinetoplastea > Trypanosomatida > Trypanosomatidae > Trypanosoma > Trypanosoma avium. Next base: position 252,154 of record JASANY010000934.1, on the reverse strand, counting down.
CTTACTGAACCAGGTATATATTCTAATGCTCAAATTAATGAATGGAAAAAGATTGTGGATGCAGTTCATGAAAAAGGTGGACTTATCTTTTTACAGTTAATTCATGCAGGTCGTGCTGGTTTACCTCATAAGATTCTTAACCAAAAGAAAAGTGAAAGTGATCCTCTTTCAGGACGATTACTTGCTGCAAGTTCTGTACCAATTACAGAGCATTCTATACCAGTTATATTTACTAAAACTGGTAATAAAGAGCCTTATGGAAATCCTGAAGAGATTTCAGATGAAGAAGTTAAAAATTGGATAATTCCATACTTTGTAGAAGCTGCTAAAAATGCAGTTTTTAAAGCTGGATTTGACGGAGTTGAAATTCATGGTGCAAACGGATACCTTTTGGATGGATTTTTCAGAGATTCTACAAATAAACGTAAATCTGGACCATATGCAGGAGATAACCTTGATACACGTTGTCAACTTCTTTATGATGTTGCTAAAAGTGTGTGTGATGCAGTTGGAAATGATCGTGTGGGTTTACGTATATCTCCTTTAAACAGTGCAGGAGGAGCTTATGAAACTAATCCAGAAGCTCTCACAAAACATCTTTGCAAAAAAATTAATCCACTTGATCTTGCTTATTTACATTATCTTCGTGGCGATAGACATAATGAGAGGCATGGTGATGTTGTTTCATGGGTTCAAGAAAGTTACAATGGTGTAAAAATATCAAATCTTGGGTATGAATTGGCGGAAGCTGATGAACAAATTCAACAAGGAAAAATTGATGCCGTTGCATTTGGAATAAAATATATTGCTAATCCTGATCTTGTTGAACGAGCCCGTCGCAACTCAGCTCTTAATGAACCAAGACCAGAATATTACTACCAAGGTAATGAGGTCGGGTATAATGACTACCCCACATTAGCTTAATGTAAAAAAAAAAAAAATAAATAAATAAATTAAATTATTTGATTTCTACTTCAAATTACAAGTAGAAAAAAGGGGGGGGGGGGGGGGGGCGGGGCGAGAGAAGAAAGAATATATACATATATATTTCAAAGAAAACAAGAAAAAAGAAGAATAGTTATTTTATTATATATTTTCTCAAAAAAAAACAACAACAAAAAAACAAAAAAATACTCAGAGAAAAAAAAACTAATTATTATTATTATTTTTTTTTTATTATTATTGTTTTTATTTCAGTTAACTAAAACGAAAAAATTAAAATAGACAAGGTAATTACTGTGCAATTAATAGTTTTACCGCGCTGCAAAACATAAACAAAACTAATTCGTATTTTTGATATTATTATTATTATAATTATAATTATTATTTTTTTTTTTTTCGCATCCGAACTGAGATGCAGGACACAAGCTGGGGGGTGGCATCGACCTCACCACATCATTACATCAAAGTTAACTACGCAGACACAAAGACACTTTCCCCTCACCCCTCACCAAGGGTGAATTGTGTGTGTGTGGACTGGGCATTCCTCTCCCCTCTGTCGTTGGGAATGGAGCTGTGTGCATGACTGCGAAGGATGAGCACCTAAAATCGATCAATTAACAGCAACATCTGAGCAGATGCTTTGACGCGAATCGAGCTGCTGACGCAGTATGGTATGTGCCTGGTAACCTCGAGGGAAGGGAGGATAAGATTGTGTGATGAGGGACATACACTTGTGTGCCTATATAAGTATATGTTTCTTTGTCAGTTTCTTTGTGTGTATATTTATGCGTATGTCTACCATTGTTGTGCGTGAGCTTGTTTGAAAGGTCCACATTGGAGTTGTGTCCTGTGTCTATTTTTGTGTCCTTGTTGCACACTCACGTGGACCGAGAGATGTGGTACTGTGCATATGTGTGTGTGAGTGTGTGTGTACATTTAACTTCTTCACTTTTTTTTTTTTTTTTCCTCCACATCATAGTATATGAAGGGGCATTAGCCTTGGAGCGGCTTCGCAACCTCATGCCGTTAGCCATCTTGGTGCGCCCCGAGAACAAGCGCTATTTGTGTAAATGCAATTTGCTAATGTGATGAAAATAACCGACTGGAGTCTCTGAGCCAAGTTGAATGACAAAAATCGTGTTGGAGAAAATTCTTCTTTCCCCGGCTGACAGTATTTATTCTTTTCTCTTGCACTCTCTTTTTCTACTGCAGTGTATTCGTGTAATGCACTGTGGTAAACCACCCCCCCCCTTTTTATTTTTTTTTTACTTTGCTGTCTTTCACTGTGTAGCGCTTCACGGTGGTGATGCCACTGCTGTGATGATGACACACTGATATTGGTCGATGACGATAACCCACTTACGACGGTCTTATGACATTCACCCGAATATGGATTGAACACAAGTGTAAAAACAACATTGGGGCGCCGCACAATATTCCAGCAGCGTGTGCCCTGTGACCGAGACCTTACAACCCTACCCTCCTCCTTAGTTAACCCACACTTCCACCAGGTAACACTGTCCCGGCGCCTTGATGATGAATTTGTCGAATCCGTGTTTCACCTGAGCTACAATGCTGATACAAGCATTATTTGTCTGTTTGACTTTTGGGTACAAAGGACACCAGTTTCCTCTCTCAGGTGTTTGGTTTTTTTTATTTTTAGAATTATTTTATTTTTTATTACTGTTCTTTGTATGTATTTATGTTTGTTAAGATATTTTTTTTTTCTTTATTGAATTTTGTCTTTTTTTTTTTTTGCTTTTTTTTACTTTTTTTTTTCATAATAGAATACTAGTCTGGCCCTAAGCTTATATTTGGAACTAAAAGGAAAGGTATAGTGGGTAAAAAAAAAAAAAATCAATAAAAATACTGTATATAACTGAAGTTATTTTTTAAAGAATAGGAGATACTTCAGATACAAATTTTTTTTTCTTTTTTATTTTTGTTTTAATTCTCTTCTGTGTTTTTAATTATCATTGTATTTTTTTTTTTTTTTTTTACTTGGTTTTGGTTTTCACTATTGATACTCTGGTGTTTCTTTGTAATTATACTACCTTTCTCATAATTTGACCAAAAAAAAAAAAAAAAATAGTAATAATAATAACAATTTTACTTTTATTTTTATTTAGGAAAAAAAGTAGTAGTTTCTTTTTTTTTTTTTTTCCTACTCAATTTTTTTTTTTTAACTGATTTTTTTTTTTTATTGTTTATTTTTTTTTTCACCTCTGTTGGCACTCGTCTTTTTTTTCGTCGGTTTCTCACCTGTCACTCTTTTTTTGTTGTAAAAAAAAATATATATATATATATATCTAGAGAGAGAGAGAGAGTGTGTGTGTGTCTGTGTCATGAGTTTTTCGGAAAAAGCACTTAGTATTTGTGAGGATGTTGATGAATTTCTTCCAGGCAGCCCACTAGCGCATCGTGGAATTATTGTTTTAAAAGGAAGATTGCCGCCGAAGCGGACTGGCAAGAAATCTTCGTTAATTGCTGACATTGATTTCTCCCTAGGGAGAACTCTTGAGGAGGAAGAAGAAGATGTGAATAATAATAATAATAATAATAATAATAACAATAAGAAGGAGAAGGAGGAAAATAAAAAAGACGTTGCTGCAAAGGATAACATGGACAATGATGAGAGTTCCTTTATGATGTCACCGCGGCTTAGAAATAAGATGGAGGCAGCAAAGAAACGGAGAGAAATGTCACAAAAAACGAAAGAAAATAATTCCGTGATGTCGCCTTTTGTTTTGGGTCCATCTAAAAGTTTTGTTGAATTAAAGGAGGAAAAAGATTTGAATAGTAATAAAAGTTTGTTACCACCAAAGAAAGTAGTGGATAATGCACAATCAAAAGTGAAAGTAACTAGTGAAGTTACATCAGTTAGTTTAATGACAGTTTCTAAACCAGTTGAACTCAATGGAAGAGAGGTACCTGTTATACCTAAAAGCGATGATGAGTCTTATTCTACAGCCCTAAATCAATCTATTAAAACAGACAAAGATAATTCTGTTTTTGGAAATAAAAATGATAATAAAAAAGAATTATTTGCATCAGCTCCACATGATGAATCACAGGATATTCATGAAGATATTGATGATTTTATCCCGGGTAGTCCACTTAAGCGTGATTTAAATTTTAAAACACCACATCATTCTCGTAATCCACCAAGAAATCATAAGAAACAAAGTAAACGTTCTACAATTTCAAGTGGACTTATTCCAAGTATTGCTCTTCCTGGAACTACTTTAGGTGATACTTTTGATACAACTCCAACACCTGTAGAGAGTACTTCTACTCAAGTTCAGGATGAAACTAATAATAATAATAATAATAATAATAATGGTCAACCTCGGCGAAAAACTCTTGACTCAGATGTTTCTAAACATTCTATTTCCATTCCTGATCAAAATCATTCTCGAGGAAATCAAAGAGTAAGTGCAGCACGTGGTACGGCTCGTGTTTCTTTACCAACATCTCGACCTAATTCTGCAAAAGATAATGGATTTGAAATTTATGAAAAAAAATCTAATAACTATATAAATAATACTGATACTATTTATAATATTAATAATAATAATAATAATAATATGGATGTAGGAAGGAATCGTAGGACGTCTGTTAGGAAAAATCTCATTTTTGGTAAAAATGATAATAATAATAATAATAATCCTGAACAGGTAACAAAAACAACAACAACAGCAACAAGAATATTTAACAAAAATGAATCTGCTATAGAGTCACGTTCAAATATTGATAGTAAAAATACTATAGTTCCTGATGTATATAATGATGAATATGATCTTCTTGGTGCTCTTTCTCCACGATTACAAAAAAAACTTCAGCAAAGACGTTCAATAATATCTTTACAAGAAACTAATAATATAAATAATGGTCTTTCTTTACCAACGACAAAGCCAATTCAATATGAATTTTCAGGACCAACATATAAAAAGAATGATATTTCTACTTTGCGTCGAGCTCGTACATATGAAGATGATTTAAATACACTTCCTACTATAAATGGATCATCGTTTGGATGGGGTACATCAAAAAGTAAATAAAAATTCTCATGATTTTTTTTTTTTTAATATTATTTATCAGCGAAGAGTATTAGGAAAGAATATATATATATATATATAAAAGGAGGATTGATAAATTAGGAGGACGTATAGTGTGTCTCAAACGCTCCCTATTCTATCACTCTAGTTGATATTATATAATAATATTTATTTAAAACCCCCTCTGATAAAAAAAAAAAAAGAAAGGTGTGTAAAAAAAAATATATTTTTTAAATTATATCTTTACTTATTTATATATATATTATTTATTTATGTATGAGTGTAACTGAAAGAGGTACCTTTTTCAAAATTTCTTTTTACCCACCGGTTTTTGTGCTTTTTTTTTTTTTGTTTTCTTTGTTGTTCTTTATATTATGTTTTTTTTTTTTTTTTGTTTGTTTTCTTTTTTCTATCTCTGTATGTGTGTGCGTGTTTTTTGTTTCTTTTTTTTCCCCCTTTCTTTATTTTTAATTTTTTTTGACGTTATTCTTAACACGTATTAATTTATTTTTTTTAGTTTTGCATGTGTTTTTGTTTTTTTCTTGGTTGATATGTTTTTGTTTTTTTTTTTTATATATATGAAGAGAAAAGTATTATTTAATGATTAAAAATGTTTTTGTTATTTTTAATAATTTGTTTTGCTTCTTTATTATTATTTTAATTGTTTTCTTTTTTTTTTTCTTCTTTCTTTCTTTCTTTTTTTTTTTTTGAGAAGGTTTGGTTCTTTTTTTTTTTTTTGATTTTAATCCTTTTTTAAAAAAAGAGAACAAATAATTTTTTAAGATAATATATTATCATTACTTTTTCAAATAATAATTATAAAATATATATATATATATATATTTTTTTGGGGGGGTGTATTATGACTGTAGACGATTTTTCTGGTACAATTTATACTAAAGGTGTACATCACGTTTATTTTAAACCTCTTGACAGTGAGTTACCCTCATTAAAGTGGGAACCAGAGCAGCAGCGTTTTATTTATTTCTCACATGAAGATGAGGATATAAATTATCTTAATTCTTCTTCGGAAAAAGAAACTAGTACTTTATCTCATACTAATACTATATCTACTAGTTATAATAATAATAATAATAGAGATGAAGAAGTTGAGGATGAAGTAAAGAAATATTCATGTTGCGCTCTCTATGGTGTTCTCCCTGTTGGTGGTACATCTTTTCTTCTTTATATTAGTGAAATTGAACATGTGGCAACTTTACCTTTTTCTGGTTTACATCACATATTTGCAGTAAAAAAATTTGAATGGATGAAGTTACCAACACCTACTACGATATTAGATAAATCAAAAGAAGAAGATCATTTAGAGGATACGGAAACTCGTGGTGCAACATTTTATCATCTTTCAGATGATACGATTGCAGAATATTCTAGAGTTATTGAACAATTTTGTACTCAATCCCAAAAACACTCTGGTGGGTCGTATTTTTTTTATTCTCCAACTATTAATTTGGCTTTAGATCCAGAAGAAATGAATAAAGGAGTTGATAATTCTCTTTTTACTTCATCTATTAATTCCACTTCAATGAATTATTTTAAATCTGATAAAAGTCTTTCTCATGGGTTTAATGTAGAGGATGAACTTTCATCGCAACTTATATTTCAATGGAATACCCCACTCCTCACCGCATTTGAATCCCTCGTAGAACCTATTAAGACGTATGATAAACATTCCTGTGTCCCAGCATTTATTAGAGGATTTGTTAAAAATATTTCTGTTTCTATTACTGGAGTTCAACTTCTTTTAATTAATAAACTTAGTTATCGCTGGGCTGGGACTCGATATAATCGTAGAGGACTTGATAGTGCTGGGAGTGGCATTCCTGCAAATTTTTCTCTTTCTACTTTGTGGGTATTTCCTACGGAGAATGAAAATGAAACCAATTATTATTATTATGAAGATGGACCACTTTCACCAGTTGGAACTAAAATAGAAAAAAAAATTGCAACATTTGTTATTGCACGAGGATCAATACCTCGACGTTGGAGTCAACCAGCGAATTTAAAACCAAAACCTAAAATTACAACTTCTTCATCTACATTATCTGTGGAAGAGTTAATATCACATTTAAATGTATTAAAGGTGGTTTTACATGGGATGTCAACATTACATTTCTTAGATACAACATCATCGAATCCTTTTGAGTTATCTCTTTCAAAAGGATTTGAAAATGCTGTTTTAAAAGGTAAAGAAAAGAAGGAAAATTTTGGTGATATTCATAATATTTATTATGATAAATATGATGTGAAAGCCAAGATGGATCAAAAAATTTCATTTGATACAATGGAAAAAGAAATAAATTTAATTGTTGGAAATAATGAAGATGATAATGTAGAATATGAAAAAGAAAGTCTGGATTTCTCAAAGTGGTATGGTACTACTTCTAATACTACTACTTTTACATCAATAAATTATGATAGAAATCATAATGATGAAGATTATTATGATAATAATAATAATAATAATAATAATAATAATTCACAACCTTATTTATGGAATCAAATTTATCAACAAAAATACTTTGTACGTGTTAATTGTTTAGATTGTTTAGATCGAACAAATCTTGTACAATCTATGATTGCACTTGGTATCCTTCCACGTATGATTCGTTACGTACTAGAAGGTAATAAAAAAAATAGAAAAAACATTTATCAAAATAAAGATAATAATATATGTAAATTTAATGAAGCAAGGGATGTTTGTAAAAATTTATGGGCTGAACAAGGTAAAGCTCTTTCACAATTATACGCTGGAAGTGATCCTCATTTTGTGGAGTTTTTATTACATGGAAAAAAAGATTTTTATGAAAAATTTAAAATGTTTTTAATTGCTTTGCAGCGGTGGTGGCAGCAAAGTTTATATGATGGAGAAAAACAAGATGCTGTTTCACTTCTTACGCGTCAGCATGATCCGGTATTTTTTAACTCTAAATTTGGGGATCCTTTCTCTCGACGTTTATCTCGGCATAATAAAATGGTTATATCAAGTTTTATTATTGCTATTTTAACTGCTTGCGGAAATTTAATATTATTTTCTTTTATTCCAGAATATGATAAGCAAAAAGAGGCTGGATTTTTTGGATTTTTCTGGTTAATCTATTTTGGTATATTAATATATTTTGTTCAGAAGGATGGTATTTACTATGCAAATTGTCCACTTCTTAAGTGAAAAAAAAAAAAAAAAAGACATCTTGTGTGTGTGTGTGTGTGAGTGTCTATGTGTGTGTCTTTTTTTTTTCTTTTATTAATAAAAATATATATAAAGAAAAAAAGTAAAATAGTGAGTGACATCTTGTTTATTTATTTATTTATTTTTTTTTTTTTCTAACTACCGTTTCCATATATATATATATATATATGAAAGAAAAAGAAGAGAAAAATACAGAAAGTAAGATAATAAAGTAGATATATTTTAAATATTGTATATCCTTCTCTTTCTAAAAATATCTCTCTTAATAAAAGCGATAATAACAAATAATAAAGAAAACAATAACAATTTCTACTATATTTAATAGATTAAAATGAAAGATATAAAAAGAGAGAGATCTATATAGGCATACTAGGCTCAGTTGTCCTACTGCTTTTTCTTTTTTTTTTTTTTTTTTATCCTCTTCTCCAGAGTTCTGAAAAATAATCATTTTACTTATTATTAATTTATTATATTTTTGGTTATGGAAAGACTCCCTCTCTACATCAATAAATAAGAAAAATATTTGTTTGCTTTCTGAGGATAATTATTATTATTATTAGTTTTTTTTTTTTTTTCTTATTAAGGTGCAAAAAGCCACAAGATTAGGAAAAGAAAAAGAAAAAGTGTATTGAAAGTGATATATATATATCTATATATATAAATAAATAGTTTATTTATGTTTACTACCAATTTTCGAAATTCATGCTGCTTAAGGCGAGGTGAAAAAGGTACATTATTATTATTCCTTTTTCTTTTCTCAGCTGCGACTGTAATAACACTAACATTATTCTTTTTTGTTATACCTTCTATACAAGAAGAAAATTTAGTAGCACATGGAGATTTAAATAAACCTTTAGTTCTTGAATTTAAAGGTGGGTGTGTGACAAGTATGTATCGTCATTTTCCTTTAATATTTAATTATACAAGTTCAATGCATTCTTCAATGGTTATTCTTGATCAAACAGGGTGTTCTAAAGTATTAGAAATTATTTCTACTTCTAAAGGTAACGGGTGTGTAAAGGATTTTGCGCTGCAATGTATTCAAGGTTTTGCTTGTAGTACAAGTAGTGAAGAAGAAATGAGTCGAACTGCATTAAAAGAAGCTTGGATTAAACGTGCTAAAAAGGATAAAGTAGATGAAACACGAGCTTGGATGAATATATATCATGGTGGTAAATCTCCATCCTCGTTAGTTCGTCAAGGTAATGCTATACTTTCTGCATTAGGACTTACTTCTATAGTAGAACGTATTGAAAGTGAAATTCGTATTTGTCAAATACCTAAATCAGAAAATTTGCAATTCGCATGTAATCAAGCACCTATAATAGAATTTAATAAAAGTTCAGAAAGGTTTGTTGTAGTAGAAATTGGAGCAGGAAATGGGAATCTTCTTTATACTTTATGCCCTCCAGATCCTTTACGAAGGTTAAGATGCTATGGAGTTGAATTGGTAAATGAATTAGCAACAGATGCAAATTCTTATCAACAATATATTAATATCGCAAATGGACTTTATTCCCCTCTTAAAGATGAATCTGCAACGCATGTTTTTATTCATGGTGTTCTTCCATTAATTTCTCTTAAAGATGGATGTACTTTAATTCGAGAAGGATTAAGACTTTTAATGCCTAAAGGTATATTAGTAATTGGAATGATATTTACAGGGTTTTCTGCAGCTTGGCCAACAAGACATCATCCTTTTTTCTTTAATGATACAATTTCAAAGCAAAATCAATTAAATTATTCTATTCGTTCTTCTATATTACCTTATTGTAGTAGTTTTATGAATGAAAACTATAGTCAATTTATAGAAAAAGTTGAATTTATTTGGGATGCTCCACAATTTGCATTTTATGCTCCAGATTTTAAAGAAACAGGAGTTTACCTTGTTCGTTTAACTCGTTCTGAAACAAAAATGGATTTAAGATCGGATGAAGAACCACATACTGCAACACCAGAAACAGAAGAAACAAATTTATATAAAGAAATGTGTACAAATCCAGAAAAAGTTCAAAGGGTTCGGGATGCACAAATACTATGGGCAGAGCGTGTGATGGAAATGCATCGTACAAGTATACGTAAAAAGATTAAAAAGGGACATTATATTTGGGTTTCAACTCAAGACAAGTAAAAAAAAAAAATCATTGTTTATTTTTATTTTTTTTATTTTTTTTATTTATTTTTTTATTTATTTTTTTTTTTTTATTTTGTTGTTTTTGTTATTTTGTTAACCTTGTGGTGCTATAACTAATATAGTATATATTTATATTTTTCTTCCTTATTGAAAAAAAAAAGCAAAATATGGCCTTAATAATTTAGAAAAATGTCTCTTTTTTTCTCTTGTTTTTATTTATTTATTTTTCTTTTATTTAAAAAAAAGGAAGTACTTAAAAGCGGAATTAAAAAACAGGCCCCATTATTTAGGACATAATAAGGGACGAAAAAAATAGTCACTTCTAGAAAGTAATAATAAGTTCTTTGTCTTTACTTTAGTATTTGATTTAGATCTAGAACAACCCCCCCCCCCCAAAAAAAAAAAAAAAAAAAAGAAAAAAAAAATAGGTAGTAAAATAAAAGAAGCAAAAAAGAAAAAAAGAAGGTACGATTACTATTGTGTTCTCTAGGAACTTACTGAAATTTTTTTTTTTTTTTTTTTACTTTATTTTACTCAGATGCCTTGGAGTACCCGTGCTTTTCACATGACCTGTCAAGAGGCGTATAGTCCGTTATTAATGCAACGAGTTATGAAACGATTTTGGAGTCCATTTAGCCGTGGCCTTGTTGGACCAGAACTTCGTACATATGGATTTAAAGAAGTTTTTGATAATATTCGAACCCATGATAGTGATTTTACGTGTCAAGTTAATGGTCATGTGGGAGATGCGAAGGTTATAGAAAACTTTTTTATTGTTCTTCTTTGTGGATTTGATGTGGTGGAGGTGAAGTTGGAGAATTCCTCCATGTCGGATGTTTCTTCTTTTACAGGAAGTTTTAAAGGAACCTTTACACTAGCCCACACTCGCCCATTCCTAGGCTGGAACCCACAATCAATTACAACAAAAATATCATCATCAGCATCAGAAGAGGAAAATAGAATAGAACCCAAATCCGCACTTGTATCACCTCCTACAAGTATGAATGAGACAGAGAAACTCACCTGCCCGCCTCCAATTAATACTAATACTAATACTAATACTACTAATACTAGTATACTAGTAGCTTCCACACGCACACCCACCAACACTCCAGTACTATTGCGGGTCCCCTTCTCAGGAAGGCTGGAGGGCTGCCAGGAGCGCATCTCCCACATGACCCTGCGGTCCCCCGTGAGGGATGTCTTGGGCGGCCACGGGGGGTGCCCGGCAGGGGTGCGGCGGTGCCTGCAGACGCCAGAGGCACTTGAGATGCTGGCGAGCCTCCGCCGCGCCCACGTCCGCCCGGAGCTCATTACCGACAAGACACTCTTATCTGTGAGTACCAGGAAGGAGGCGTGGGCCTCAGCTCTAGGAATATTATAAAGAGAGAGAGAGAGAGAGATTATGATAATATTATGAAAATTGTTTGGTAGTTGTAACTGCTTTTTTTTTTTTTTTCGTTTGTTTCTTTTTATTTACTGCCTCATTTATTCAATGCTAAGAGGGAATCGGCTATGTGTAGGTCTACTCAATTATAAGAAAGAAAGAAAATAATAATAATAATAATAATAATAATAATAATAATAAGCAGGTGGGGAAAAAGAATACAATAAATTTTTAAATGTTATTGTAGATTATTTATTATTAATATATATCTTTAATTTATTTACTCCCTTCCCACGAAAGTTAATATTCAAAAAGCAAACATATAACTCTGCCAGCGAAGTATCCTCAATCCGCAAAATCTTAAATTGATGAGAATGAATAAATAAATATATTTATATATATATTTTTTTTTATTACCATATGCTATATTTTGCGATGCTGACGGAGAGGAGTAGTAAAAATATATTTTTAAAAATTAGGAAAAAGAGAGAAAAAAAAAAACCAACTCATGAAATCGCACACTAGTAAAAGATATATAAATTAAAAAGAATAAAAGTCAAAGATTCATAGAATACTTTTGTTTCCTTTCAATTATATCTGTAGTTTATTATAAATAAAATTGTTTTATGTTTCTTTTTGAGCGTTTTCATTGGTTTCTTTCTGTCTGTTCATATGAAATATGTTGTATTTTATAGGCTATTTTGTTTTAAAGCCCCCCCCCCCCCCTTTTTTTTTTTTTCCAGAGTTTTTTTTTTTGATTCTAACTATTTGAATACGATATTTTTTTTTTATTTACTGAATAATTCGCAGTTTATAAAATTTATTTTTATTATTAAAAAATGAGAAAATATTATATATATATATATATATATATATATATATTTCTTGAATAATTCGTATTGATAGAAAAAGAAAGTTACCCGTAATCTCAAATGTTTTTTTTTTTTTTTTGAAGGGTTCTTTTCTTTATATCTGTATTGGTCCTCGTTTTTTGAAGTTTGGATTATGAAGTATAAAAATTATTATAGTTTGATTTCTAACTTCTTTCTACCTTTAGAGAAGTGAAGTGAACGAAAAATATATATATATATGTATATATATGTAAGAGGAAAATAAAGTAATTTTTTATTTCTTCCTTCAACTCACTCCCTTTCTATTAACTGTAATAAAGGAAATCAAATCTCCCACAAACAAATAATACATATATATTTATTTGAAACTTAAAAAAAAAAAAAAATCAATAATGATAATAATAGTATGTGTGGTTAAGATAAAGCGATCGTTTATATATATATATTATTACTTCTTTTTCTTTTTTAAATTACTATGTTCAGAACATTTTAGAACTCCTTTTTTTTTTTTTCACTGTTTTCTACTGTTTTTTTTTATTGTGCGTATTTAATGATAATTTTTAACTCACAATATATATATATATATATGTATATATATGTATTATTATTATTATTATTATTATTATTATTTAAGATAAAATTTATTATCTGAAGCAATACTATTTATTTTCTTTATTTGTGGGTGTATATTCGTCTTGAAATCAGGAAAAAAAAAAAAAAAAGCAAATGAATCAAAGTTAAAAATAAAAAATTATTGTTACTATTATTATTATTAGAAAAACAGACGAAAAGGAAACAATAACAATAACAGCAAAAAAGGATTGAATAAAAAATAAAAATAATAAGAATAAATGTAGTAAAAAAGAGAGGGGAAGTGAATAAAGTTTAAAAGAACTGTACTTATGCTACGCATATATATATATATATATATATATATATATATTGAGAGCGTATATTTATATTGAAGAGAAAAAAGGTAAGTAACAGTAATGGAATTATAAAAATAATATTAAAAAAACAGTAAATTAAAAAAGAAAGGGGGAAAAAAAAAAAAAAAAAAAAATTTTTTCTTTTGTTCACATAAATCTCCACGCTTAATTCGGTGGAAGGTATTATATGTATGTTCTCAAGTATTATTTTTCTCATCCTTTTCTTTAATTAATGTTATAATAAACCAAAAGAATTTTTTTTTTTTTTTTTTTCCTATATTTGTGCGGATTTTTTCACACACTTTGATTATTACGTGCGTTTTTCTTTTTTTTTAATTGTGCATTCGTTTTTTTTTTTTTTTTTTTTGGATTTGGATTTGAGTACAAAAAGTGTGTATCACTATTGTATTCTTTTTCCTTTTTATTGCGATTTGGTGTTTCTATTTTTATTATTATTATTTTTTTTTTTTTCTGTTCGCACAATTTTTTTTTTTTTTTTCTAATTCGATTCTTTTTGGTTTTTTTTTTTTTTTTTCTAATACTTTCTTATTGTTTTGCCAAATTTTTATTTTATTTTGGGGCTAACATGTACGCAGTCCGATTTCGGGAACACGAGAGAGCAAAATAAACTAGACAAGAAAAAAAAAAGAAGAAATGCCTCTTTTTTTTTTTTTTTTTTTTAGTGTTTTTTTTTTTTTTTTTTTTTTTGCGATAATCCTCTCTTTTATTCCAGTACTATTTTTTTTTTGGTGGGGGAAGAGAGGAGAAGAGAAAAACAATGCGTCTCCACTGCATACAGTGAGACGCGTGTGATAAGGGAATTTATTTTTTTTTTTTTGCTTTTTGTTTTCTGTTCTTATGAATTTATGCTTACATTTGAGTTTTAATGTCATGTTTTAATTCATCTAATTTTCTTTTTCCCCGAATTTTTTATTTTATTTTATTCTCTGAAATTACGAAAAAAAAAAGAAAAGAAAGGATACAGTCATTTATACACACATATACAGATTTCTGATTTTTTTTTTTTTTTTTTTTTTAATTGGTTTTTTTTCTTGATTATCTTCTTGAAGTGAAACATAATCAAAAAAAAAAAAAAAAGAGAGAGAAAAAGGAAAAGGAAAATGACTGCCTCTGCTGCAGAAATTGCAAAATTTCGTCTTTTACAAGGACACTGGTGGAATCCTGATGGACCCCTGCGTACATTACACTTATTTAATCCTACACGTGTTCAATATATCACTAATGCTTGTAAACATTTCTCTAAACGATCTAATTTCCTTGGTACCACTGGTATTACACCTGGTATGACAGTATTAGATGTTGGGTGTGGTGGGGGTATTCTCTCTGAGAGTCTTACAAGATTAGGAGGTAAAGTATTAGGAATTGATATGTGTGAGGAAAGTATTACGGTTGCACAAAATCGACGAGAACAATTATTACGTGATGTAGTTTCTTTTTCTTCATCTTTTAAAAGTAATGTGAAAAAAGAAATGATGCCATCTCTAGATTATCGTCATGTTTCTCTTAATACTATAGCGATGGAAGAAAAACAACAATTTGATCTTGTTATTGCTTCAGAAGTTTTAGAACATGTTGAAGATGCTCCTAGTTTTGTACAAGAACTTTGTGAAGCTACAAAACCTGGTGGTTTACTTATTATTTCTACAATGGATAAAACTATATGTACAGCTATTAGTCATATTGCTATAGCAGAATATATAACTGGATTAGTTGAACCTGGAACGCATGATTGGTCAAAATTTATTCCTATTCAAGATCTTTCTAGAACTACATTACAACATCAAGTACGTCAGGTGGATTATCAGTATATTTTAACTTTTCCAGATATTGCTAAATCTATTGCAACACGTCAAATACAATTAGGTTTCTCACTTTCAAATAGAATTAATTCAGGTCATTATTTCTGGACTGGTGTAAAAGTACCATCTATATCTAAAACAAGTCCCTAATTCTTAAATTTGTGAAATTTTTCTTTTTTTTTTTTTTTTTTTAATATTGTTTAAGAATGATCTGATATTCAACCACATTTCCAGAAATATAATTAATTATTTATGAAGGAAATGAATCTTTATAAATAATAAAAAAAAAAGAATATAAATATATTTAAGGATTTTTTTTTGTTTTTTTAATTACTCTTTTCTTCCTTTTCTTTTCTTTCCTTTTCTTTTCTATTTTTAAAATAATAAATCTCGTTTAGTTTTGGAATATATAATTTACATATATATTTCCCTCCAATTTTTGCATTCATCACTCCTTTTTAAAAAGGAGTAATTTAACGAGTGAAGAAGAGCAAAAAAATTAAAATAAAAATAGGTGCTTGTAAAGGTGAGGGAGGGATATTGATATTTTAGAGGACTGAAGTTATTGCATTCATGACTACCAAAGGCACTATTCGCTTTGAGGACTTGGGGGAGCCAGTCCAGCGGCTGCTCCGCTCCCTGAAAGGCGGCTACACGGAGGAGGACATGGCCCTGCTGGAGTTTGTCTCCGTGAAGGATATGGCGAAGATATACGGCGAGATGTCCACCGACCGACACGCGGAGGAAATTTGGGAGGAACTCCGCGCCGCCCTGCAGGCCCGCCGCGCTAAGGCCTCCCGCCGAGACTCGGAGTTGCAAGCCCGGGCCGCCGCCCTCGAGGCACAGGCGGCAGCAGAGGCGGCCCAAGCAGCAGCCGAGCAGGCGGCGGCAGCAGAGGCGGCGGAGGCGGAGCGGCAGCGGCGGCGTGAGACCCGGCGGCAACGGCGCGAGGAAAAAGAAAAAGAAAGAGAACGTGAGGTGGAGGCGGAAGAAGAAGAAGAGGCCCGCCGACTATTAAGAGAGCAGGAGGCCGCAGAGGAGGCGGCGGAGGAGGCGGCGCGGCAGGAAAAAGCAGAAAAGCGAAGACGACGTCGTGAGGCTCGGGCAAGAGAATTAAAAGAAGAACAAGAAGCCCTCGCGGCGGAGCGGGCACGAAATGCGGCAGACGCTGGTAGGGGAGGAACGAATGGTACCCAAAAGAAAGCATGGGAAGCTTACGTCGCAAGTCACCCACTAGAATTTACAAATGAATCAAGTCAACATATTGAACAAAAACATGTGGAACATTCATTAAAAGCACCACCGCAGGCTACAACTCAACTTCTTAATAGAACTTATACTCCAAAGTGTCCGAATTGCAGTACAAAATTTGCAATTCCACCACAACTCTGGGAGTGTCCAGTATGTTTAAGAAGATTAAGACAACATATAAAAGTTTGGCAACCAGATGATTCTTCAGATAAATGTATGGCTTGTCAAGCACCTATAGGACGATTTTCACGTCATCATTGCCGTAATTGCGGTCGTTTAGTTTGTAATTCATGTAGTGAAACAAGAGCTCTTATTCCTGCTTTGGGTTTTAAAGGAGTTATGAAAATATGTGATGATTGTGCCAATTTAAAAAATAGATCTACATAAAAATTCTAATAATTCCAAATAAAACCCCTTCCAAAAAAATAAATAAATAAATAATAATAATATATCTTTACCGAGCAATATGAGTTTACTGTATTATTATTATTAACGTTGTTATTATTTTATGATTGCATTTGTATATATTGATTTATTACTATCTTTTTTTCTTATAAAACAAAAAAAAAAAAAAAAATGTATGCATATATGGATTGGTCAGTGTATCGTTATTTGATTATTTAAAAAAAAAAAAAACAGTTTGACCATGAATACGTCTTCTGAGACCAACCTATTTCAATTGCTCATAAATAAACATATTAGGAATCAAAAATAACAGCAATAAAAGAAAAGAAAAATATAGTCAAAATTTCTTATTATATATATATATATTCCCCCCTTCTGGTAGTAACCCCGTATCGAATGAAAAAGAAAAAAAAAAACAGATTTATAGATAATTATTAATTCAAATTTGTTGTATGGTTTCTAATGGAAATAATTTTATTTATTAACTTTTTCTTATCCTCCCTCCCCTTTTTTTTTTTTTTTATTTTTTATTCCTCTCCAAAAATTATGTTGTTTTTTCGTTTTTTTTCGATCATTTCACATAATTTACATTAAAAAAAAAAAAAAGTAATTCGCTAATCGCATAAAGTAGCGGACTCCTTTATTTAAGGAAAAAAAAAAAGGGGGGGAAATAAACAAACAAACAACACTTTAATTAATTAATTAATTAATTAATTAAAAATACATATAAATGGACGCCGTGGCTCTCAGTGTTAGCTCCCTCGTACACTACGCCGAGACCCTGCAGGTCCCAGTCATTCGTAGTAAGACGGTGGCTGTGGCGGCCGCGGTGGGTATCCCAGTCGCGGTCCTCCTCCACGACACCGCCCACCGCTGGCTCCCCACCACATTTCAACTCCCCATTATTTCATGGTTTCGTCGAAAGTGGCGTCAGAGCCCAGAGGATAAGGCGGCCCACCTACAGCTGGCGAGAAATATTATTATATTTTGCTTTATAGCGATGGCACTGGGGGAGGAGGCGTATTACGCTACCCCGATGGATTACGTTTCAGACCGTGTCACGAGTACATCTGCACGAAAGGCATTTAATGATCACATTTATAAATCACGTCAAGTCGCTTTTGCGACTGCGGCGGATATTGTTGGGGAGGAGGGAATTAATGAGGCGAGTGTGCGTCAGCAGCGGGATACGGCACTGCGCCGACGATTTGTTCATGACAATCGGGCGGCGAATTTGTAATGATTGAAAAAACCAAAAAGGAATATTCTTTTTTTTATTTAATTATTATTTCTTTTTTTTTTTTTTAATGATTATTATTGTTGGTGTTGTTATTATTGTTATTACTTTGTGTTTGTTGTGGTTTATGTTTCTGCTATTATTATTTAATTCTTATTCTAGAAGAAATGGTGATGGTAATATAGTTGATGATTTTAGGGGTAACGAGGAAAATAGGAAGAGTAAGGAATAGGTAAAGAAATAAGAAAAAAAAAAAAATGGGTGAAGCATTAAGAATAGTAAAAAAAAAAAAAATAATAATAATGATAATAAAAAATGATGAGACATCCAAGATAGTGTGAGAAAGTGAAATGAAAACTGGAGAAATAGGGATGGCTTGGTTTCTACTTTCTCTCGTCTCCAATTTTTTCCTTTCTCTTTATTTCTCTCCTGTTAACTGAATCCGCTGAAATTTAGAGAGTATTTACAAGAAACTGAATCGGGGTTGAAAAATAAATAAATATTGACTCTTTTGTCCCTCTTTTTTTTTTTTTTTTTTGCTCCCTCATTTGCGCTATATATAAATATTTATTAAATAAAATAATTTGTGATTAATTTTAATGATTTATATATATATATATATATATTTTTTTTTTTTGTTTCTTCTTTTTTTTTTATATTTTTTTTTTTTTGTTTGTTCTTAGGAGTCACATACCTGATAGACAAAAAAGACTAAAGGAAATCGAAGGGTCAGTGTGCGGATTAATATATTTTCTTTTTTTTTCTTTTAGTATAGTTGGGAAAGATTATTCAGACCCAATTATTTCATTGAATTTACTTATAGATATTAATAAATAAATATATATATATAATTATAGAGAGAGAGAGAGAGAGAAAAAAAAAAAAAACAAAAAAAAAACGAGAAAGAAATGAATCGCAGTATTGAGGCAAGTATGCTGCGTGATACCAACTCCTGCCGAGATTACCACCGCAGTCATCTCCCAGATTTATCCACAACAAGTTTAAGTCAAAGAGGCGGCGGCGGTGAGGTGGAGGACACCGTCTTACTTGAAATTCTCATTCCTGTGTATTCTAAATTAGAAGATCGTGAGGAGGTGTGTCGAAGCTTAGGCGTTTTTGTAAACACCGGCCGCGGTGGTATTAACGGCCTCTCCCGTAAAGTTTCCCTCCGCCTCACAGACCCCGCTGATCCTTTTTTTCTTTTTGAACTTGAACTTCTCGAGGATGACTACGGGGCCTTTAAACAACGCCTCGAACTCTTAGTTGACTTTAGTGGATTTCCTAAATATCTTGTTTCTATGTTAAATGGGGTGGTGGCGGGGGTGATGCCTTATGTTGTTTGTTTTGTTGTGGATAGTCGTGATGCCACGCGTGGGACGCTGCGAGTGCTGGAGCGGACAGACTTTCGTACAGTGGAGCATATTTCTCTTGTTTTAATGCGACAAGGGGATGCTGGGCAAAAAAAGTATTTAGCAGAACGTTTTCAATACTTTGAAAAGGCCTATACAAAAGCAAAAGAGGAGTATCGGGTGGAGTCGGCGGCGGCGGCAGCAAATATAGAAGCTTTAAAGAGTGAAGTAGCCTCCATGGAAGAAAGTAGAGCGAAATTACGTGAACAACTTACGCTGGAGGTGGCGAAATCAGAAAAAAATCAATTAGTAAGTGTTAGTCAAATGCGAGAGGAACATGCGAGTCAAGTTTCACAGTTACGAACTTCTTTTGAATCTGAACTTCGTCATGTTACTAGAAAAGCGGAGGAAGTACAAAAACAATTACTTGATGATGTACGGGAAAAAGATAAAGGATTACAAGAAGCAAGGCAACGTATTTCTTCTTTAGAATCATCACTTATTACTTTACAATCACAACTTCGTACAGCAGGTGATAAATGTACTGCTCAAGCAAAAGAGTTAGAAGAATTAAGATCTTCTAATAATGAACTTCTTGATTTTCGTTCTCAAGCAACACGTTCTCTTTCAGATAATGAATTAAATTATGTAAAATTACAAGAAAGATTACGTGGTCTGGTACAAACTTTAAAATCACGTGATGAAGAGCTTAGATCTTTAAGAGAACAATATCATAATCAAGATAATTATATTCATATTCTTACTACACAAAACGATCAATTAACTGAACAAAATAAAAAAAGTGAATTATCTTTAACAAAAGCTCATCACATAATTTCAAATCAATTAAAATATATTAAAGGAGTAAAAGATAGAGAACGTATTATGAAAAATCAATTACATAGTCAAGATTCATTATTACAAGAAAAAGTTAATTCTATTAATAGATTAAGAGATGAATTAGCATCTTCTACAGAAAGAGCACAAATTCTTCAAAATAAAGCTACAGAACTTCGTGAACAATTAGAAAAAACAGATTCTGCTCGTGAAAAATTAGCACAAGAATTAAAACAAAGTCAAGATGCTCTTATTCATCTTCAGCGATGTACTAGTGTAAATGGAAGACATTGGTCTATTTTAGGTAGTACAAATAATAATACTAGTAACGGATTTAGTATGGGATTAAGTAGTAGTTCTGGATCTGTTTCTTATGATGCCTATAAAGAATTAAATAAAAATGCTAATATAACATTAAGAAGTAATGGTTTAACACCTTCTTATGGAATAAATGATATTTCTGTTATGCCACAAAATGCAAATATAAATACTAATTCTGTTTCAGATGGAGGAGTAAATAATATGCAAAGAGAAAATACAAGAGAATTTAATAATGCAAATAAACAATCACAAGTTCCTATTCATTCATCAAATAAAAATGAAATTCATAATAATGAATCAAACACTATAAATTCTACAGGAAATAATGTAACAAAAACATTAAATACTGGAGAAATTCGTATAATAAATGGTAAAAATGGTCGTCAACCATTAGATACAACTGCAATAAATATGGCATCAATTCAAAAAAATCAAGGATTTGCTTCTAAAAATTTTTTTAATGATGGAGGAAATAAAACAGATCTAACAATGAATACTGGTTCATTTGTTGGAAAAATACCAGCAGCAACAGCAGCGGCAGCACCAAGTGCATATTTTTAGAAAATCTTTAAAAATTTGCACTTTTTTATTTCTTTATTTATTTATTTATTATTTTTTTTTTTTTTGAGACTCTGCGATAAAAAAAATATACTAAGAATTATTATTTTTTAATCATTTTTTTAGTTAGTACGCAGTTTCTCAGAAGAAGAGTTTTGGTTTTTAAAGTAAAAGAAAAAAATAAAGAAATTTTTGCTGTTATATATTATTATCCACAAAATTTATCTTTTTATGTGAGTTAGTGTTAGACTGTTCCATAGATTAAGCTTGCAATAATAATAATAATAATAATATTATTATTATTTTTCCCCTCCTCCTTTGACTTCATTAGTAGGCTAATTCCCTTTTTCCTTGGCCTCTTTTTTATTATTATTATTATTATCTGTGAAGTCTTATAGAAACCCTTTTTTTTTTTTTTTGGTGTTGTTTTTTTACTTGTTTTTTTAGTTTTTGTGCTTTTGAACGAAATGGCTATATCGCATTTGATATTATCTTCCTTTATTTTTTAGTGCAAATATGATGTTTTGGGAATTATTCAATTTTTTTTTATTATAATTTTAAATCTTATTATTTTTTTTTTTTTTTCGTTTTTATGTGTGTCTACGTTTTTATACATCTTATATACTTTGTAGGTTGCTTGGGAGGAAACAAAAATAAAAACTAAGGCAAAGAAGAAGAACAAGAAGAAGAGAGTGATAAAAAAAAAAAAAAAGGAAATAAAAAAAAACTAAAGAAAATAAAACATATTATATATATATATATAATATATATATATATGGATAGGAAGTCACTCCTCAGCTCCACCCCCCGCCTCCCATCCTCCCACAAAAGTCATGGGGTGACAAATACTGAAGTCAGCAGCACCCAGCGGCCCTCCTCCCGCGGCCTCCGCTACACTTATGGGAGTCCTTTTAATGATAATGATAATGAAATATTAATTCGTCATAATAATAATAATAATAATAATAATAATAATAATAATTCTCTGCGCGAGGAAACTTTTGTATTTGTCGAGGGCGTCGATAGCACCACGCGACTTTCTACTGGGGATGTGGTGGGATTTGAATTTGTTTCTATTTCTGGAAAATGGATGTGGGCGATTGGAACAATTCGTACAATTACTGGAACTAATGAAACTCAAACTCGAAGTCGAAGTACAAGTAGTCGAAGTAGTACAAGTAGTGTGGAGTCAAGTGTAATACAACTTATGTGTTGGCGAACAACATTAGATAGCGCAAGAGACTCAAAGGTACTGGAAAAGAGAAATAAAATGGTGGAAAAAGAGGAACGAGCTATTAAAGCTATTCAAAAACGTAAAGATGAGATTAAAAGAGAAAAGGCGGCATTATCACGTGAATTATATGTAGAGGATGTTATTCGAAATGAAAATATGGCGGATGTAGCACGTGAGGCATTACGTCGGGTAAATAAAAAACTTTGGATTGAACTTTTTACAATACAAAATCCTCCTCCTCCTGCAGTACGCTTAGCAGTACAAGCCGTTTTTTCTCTTCTTCGTATTGAACTTTTAGTAGAAACAGAAGAAGAAGAATGGAAAGAAATGTTAAATTTTATAAAAACCGAAAATTTTTTTATGTTACTTGAAGATGCTAATTCTTCTAGATTAGATGAATTACATGCAAAAATTATTACTCAAACTTATATGGGTAATCCTTTATTTACTTTTGCAGAAACAAGTGCAAAATGTCGTGTTGCAGGTTTAATGCAAAAATGGGTTTCAAGTGAAGTACAATTATATGAATCTCGTGCATCATTACAATTAATTGATTCAAAATTAGAAGAATTAAATAATGAATCTAATCAAAAAGATTTAGAAATGAAATGGCGTGGGAATTCTATTGAAGGTATAAAAGAAGATGTAGAAAAAAATGATGATGAACTTATGCGATCTATAATACAAAGTTTTGCAGAAATGGGTAAAGTTACCTTTGTACGTGATGGAGAACCTACAGTTGTAGTTAGATCATCTATATTTTGTAAAATTATTGCTTCATCACAGTCTAGTTTAACTCCTATAATTGAAAATATAACTATTAAAAAAGAAAATCTTGCACGTATTCGTGCAGCTGCATTAGAAATGCATCGTCGTGTACCAATTGATCCAGAATCATTTAATAATAATAATAATAATTATTCACCTACAAAAAATATTAATAAAATATGTGATGTAGCTTCTAAAGCAGAAGTTTTATATGAGCAATCATTTAAGCGAGAACGTATTATGGTTCGTGAATTAGAATCTTTATATGAAAAACATGTTCGATATACAACTACACAAATGCATCTTTTACGTCAATCCATTGCAGCAAATGATCTTCGTAATGTTAATTCAACTTCAAATTCTCATGATAAAAATTCTGTTAGACAACTTGTAATTGCTAATAATCGAGTAAAAGAATTAGAAGAAACTCTTAATAAAAAAGAAAATAAATTACGTTCTATTCAAGCAGATCATGATGAAGCTATAAAACGTTTTGAAGAAGAAATTAAAAATGAAAGACAATTAAATTATAATATTAATTTTAGTCAAATGTCTAATTTAAAACTTCAACAATTTCGTATTGAACATGATGAAGAAATTGAACGTATGCGAGAAATTGCAAATGAAGCTCGTCAGTGGTCACTTTTATTATTATTTCAACTTGGAAAATCTAAAGATATTGCTATAGCAGATTTAAGTAAAAGATATTTACATGAAATGAGTTTATTACGAAAAGAATTATTAACTCGAGAAAGATGCCATACTAAAACAGCTACTATATTAGAAGAATGTTTAATAAACGCATATGGTGGATATCAAAATAATAATTTTCAAGAACGTAAAAGTGATGAAATACCATTATATGTATCAGAAGTTCAAAGAGCACTTGAAGTACTTTGTAATTCTGATGTAAGTGAAAATTATGGAGATACTCCATTAAGTAAAATTTCAAATAATTCAAAAAGTCAAAGTTTACCTTCTCATCAAATAAAACGAGATATATTACCACAAAAAAATCAATCAGAAGATGATGATGTTATTATTCTTAAAGATCGACTAGTTGAGGCAATTCGAGATAGAGAAGTAATTCAAGAAATTCTTTCTCGTGAGCAGGCACGAAATCGAATTTTAGAAGAAAAAGAAGCCGCCCTACGTTCAGACCTGGAGCGAGAACTTGAACGTCATGTTATATTAGAAGATATGGTGAAAAAACTTCAAGAAGAGGTTGCTGTTATGATGGGTTCTGTGCGTTCAGGCTCTACTGGATCTATAAGAAGTACTTCAGGAAATCAAAGCATAGATGAATATGACCAGCGTGAATCAAACAAGGAAACTGTTAAAAAATTAAAAGCTATTATAGCTTATTATGAAAAACAATTATCGGAATTATTAGCCGAGGAAGGTGTGGATGCGGATGATGTCTCCTTTGAAGCACTTCGAAATTGTTTAACTCGATTAAAAGAATCTTGTAATACAATGCGGGAGGAGCGTGATGCCCAGGCTTCGGATGCTAAAATGTTAGAATCATGTTTAAAAACTGCTGCGGATGCTCTTGAAAATGCTCTCATGCATGATGAACGATGGAAACCAAGAACTACAGACTCACATCATAAAACTTGGCATTTTAAAAGTTTTATTGGTGATGGTTGGAGTCGAGTTATTTCAGAAACACCTGAAGCACTTTATAAAGCTCTTGTACATGATATTGTAGCGGCCTGTCATTTACCAGAAGAATATGTATTAAATCTCAGTTATCGTGAGGAGTCTGGTGAACTTCATGTTTCCTTTGAGTTACGTCATGATCCATCGATTACGGAGAGTGAATTAAATAAACGCCTTAATGAATGTAATTATTATGAATTAGAGAAATTGTATGAAAGACGTTTTTCACCATTTGAATGTATTGATACTTTAAAAAGAGATTTAAGAGCGAAGGAGGAGGAAGTGAATCACTTACGTGCAAAAGTTGCCAAACTGCGAAGTGGATCAAGAATCTCATGTAGCTCAAGTTCAATGTTATCTTCTATGGAAAAATAAAAAAGTGAGTTGTAGGGTAAACAAAAGCAAAAAAAAAAAAAAGAGATTTTTTTTTTTTTTTTTGATTTTTATTCTTATTTAATAGAATAAATTATACCAAGTACGATAGGGAGGTAGAGTGGGGTGGGAGTGGAGAAAACAAGAACGAAAAAAAAAAAAATGTTATGACAAGTATATATAGATTATTTTATTTAGTCAAAGATTTAGAGACTACTTCACTATTTTCTTCTTTAATTGGACTGAAAAAAAAAAAAAAAAGAATTTCAGTGCTATCCAATTTTCCATTCATTTTTTTTTTTTTTTTTTTTAATTATTATGTAAAAGAGAAGAAAAGAAAAGAAAAATGTACGTGTTTTAGTGAGAGGTATTAAGCGCTTTTTTTTTTTTTTTTCTTTTTTTTCTCTTTATTATTATTATTATTATTATTATTTCTATTGTAATCATTAGGGTTTTTTTTGGGGGGGATTCTTGCACATTTTGTACTAAATTTTTGTTTGTTTGTTTGTTTGCTTTTTTTTTTTTTTTTGTTGCATTTTTGTTATAGTGCGACTTTTGTAATTATTTTTTCCTTTCTTATTTCCTTATATATCTCCGTGTATCTGTATATATTTTAATATATTAGGAAATTTTTTTTTTTTAATAATGTAAAAAGGCCAAAAAAAAAAAAAAGATAATAAGGACTAAAACAAAAAAAGATTTTTTAAAGAACTGATGTTTTATTATTATTCATTTCTATCTATATAAATTTCAAAAAAATATATATATGTATATATATTTCTTTTCATTTTTTTTTTTTTTTTACTAATTATTTTTTTTGTTTAATCAAGAAGCAAAGGGGAAACGAATTTTTTTTTTTTTTTTTTCTCATTTTTCTTGCTATTTGCGTTACATCTTTACAAAGCGAATTACGCAACTTCAAAAAAAAAAAAGAAAGAAAGGAACAATCAATTTAGTCAAAATTAGTATTTTATCTGTAGGATATATATATATATATATATTATGAGACCTTTTATCGTTCTTCTTCGAAGAACCGCACATTCTCCTTCTTATTCTATTACTTCCCCTTCTTCTTCTGCTGTTATTTCTACTGTTATTACTCCTTCTTTTCGCTTTCACGCAGCCTACGCTCACTCTTCTTCTAATTCTTCTTCTTCTGATACTTCTTCTGCTAATAGAGCAACTGGAGAAAGCGAAGAAAAGATAAATGAAGAAAATGCTTCTCATAAATCTCCGTCGGATGCTCTCGGTGCCCCCACCACACCCCCAAAGCGACGTAATATTGTTGTTTTAAGTAACACCACTAAAAGTGTTTACATTCACCCCACCAATCATATTGCCTCCTGGTATTGGTTTATCACAGACTTTCATAAGTGGTTTGTCGGAATTGTTTTTCTCTTTGTTGGCACCCAGGTGTTAGCCCGATATCGAGTCGCTAAATTACAAACTGTGGTACAGGCGCAGCTGGGGGAGAATTTACTCGATCAACGCACCCGAGATTTATTAAGTGATATTGAAGTGTTAAGAAGAAAAGATCCTATTCGATTAGAGGCAGAAGCAAATATTTATCATGAGCAGTTTTGGAAAAGACGGGCGGTGGCGGTGGCGGAGTCAAGAAATGAAGTTCGAAAAGTAGAATTGCAGCGGGGGTTATTACAAGGGCAGGCGCGTGGGACGGATATGACGGAGTGGTTAGGAGCTAAAGCAAAAGATGATGAAGAGCGGGAGGTGGCACGCCGCACGCAGGATTACATTCAAGGATTTCATCAACATTTAAAGTCTAAACGTCTTATTTAGATTTTACTTTGTATTTTTTTTTTTTTTTTTTTTTTATTTGTTTTTTGTTTTTGTTTTCTGAAGAAATATTTGAAGGATTTTGTTCGGTGTATATATATATATATATGTGTTTTTTTTTTTTTTTTTTACAATTATTATTTTCTTCTTCAGAAAGGGTAAAAAAGGCGAAAACTTGCTTCATTCACACTTTTGTTGTTGTTGTTGTTGTTGTTGTTGTTACTGTTGACTTATTATTATTGTTTTTTTTTTTCTTTTTTTAGTTCCATTTTCTAAAGGTGTTTCCTCTTTTTGTCTATTTATTTTATTTTATTTTTTTTTTTTCCCCCATAGCAAGAAACAAATTAATGTTTTTTTTCTTTTCTTTTTTTTTTTGTACATGGCGAATAAAATGTTTTATTATTATTATTATTTTTTTTTTTTCTTTTGTTATTCTCTTTTTCACCTGGTTATTTATATTTCTTTTTTTTTTTTTTTTTCTCTCCTCTTCCCTTGCCTTAATTTTAATAGTTTTTTTTTCTGACTTTTGTTAGTATTACTTATTTGTATATAAATATGATGCAAGAAGTAAAATTTGTGTTTAATACAGGAGGTTTTACTATTGGTACAATTTCTTTAGCAGTTTCTATGTTTTTATTTTGGTGTATTATAACAAATGTTTTAGCTAATAAACTTTCATCTGTAGGATTAGTATCAAGTAGTAACAATGAAATCATACGTCTTTTTTCATTTAGTGAAACAATAAAATATATGAATATGGCAAATTATATTTGTTTTGCTATTATGATTATTTTTGTTATCGTTGTAACACTTTTAGAAGAAGCATTAATTACTGTTAGGGAATCTTTAGAGAAAAAGGCAAAACTTCCTTCAGTAGAACTTGTACGACATTTTAATGATAATTATGATCGTGCCTTGGCTCGTAGTGGGGTAGCTCATACACTTAAACAATTAAAAAAGAAATAAACATTTTTTTAAGAGTAAAAAAAAAAAAAAAGAATAGACGTAAATCTCTTTGATATATATTATTTTTTTCTTGGTTTTTTTTTTTTTTTTTTTATATGGAAAATATATCGGGGTTAGATGAGAACATCCTCATATTATCTTTCTTTCTCTCTCCTCCCTTTATTTGTTTATTATTTATTTATTATTATTTTTTTTTTTTTATGTGGTTGAAAAAAGATAAACATTACAAATTATAAGAACAAAAAAATGTATTCTGTAGTACGAGGATTAAAATTTAAAGGAATTATAACTCCTACATATGTTCGACTTCGACGTTTTATACCTCCCTGGGAGCGTGATGGTAAAACTGCTGATGAATTTTTTTCTGGACTTATGAAAAGTAGTAATCCAATGCAAACAAGAAAAAGAGATAAAGCTCGTATGGAAGAAGTAGAAAAACGAGTTGTTGAAGATATGTTATCACCTGAAGAAATTCGTAGAATAAATGAAATTCATACTCATAATGAAAATATTTTAAATCAAAAACGTAATTTTATGCCATATGGGGCAAAACCTTTAGTTTATTTTGATAATAATCAAATGGCTGCTTTAGGTGAATATAAAGCAATGTTACAAACTTCAAATAATTTAATTAATAAAGATATTTATTCTCCACAAGTACGAGAAATGTTATTAGATGATGTAAATCAAAAAATACCTTATAAATATGATTCTTATGTAGAACCTATAAATAATAAATTACAATGGCCTCTTCATGGTACAGTAGGTATAGTTCTTGATATTGATGGTGTTGTTTACCGTTCTCATAAAATTATTGAAGGTTCTGATTTAGCAATTAAAAAAATCATGGAATTACGTATTCCATTACTTTTTATGACAAATGGTGGTGGTTTATCAGAAGAAGAAAAAGCTAAAGAATTATCAAATTTAATAGGTTGTAAAATTGATGCATCACAAATTTTACTTTCTCATACACCTATGCAATTACTTGCATCTCAATATAAAAATAAAAATGTTTTAATTGTAGGATCTCCAAAATGTGCAGAAGTTGCCAAAATGTACGGCTTTGATCGTGCTATATCTATTCTTCAATACCAAGTAGAACATCCAGAAATGCTTCCATATAAAAAATGGCATGATTTAAAAACATGCCCACCAGGTACAGTTCCTTTTCCTGAAATATCCGCTATATTTCAATTTAACGATCCAGAAGATGTTTTTAGTGATGTACAAACTATTATAGATATTTTATTATCCCCACATGGTCAAGTAGGCTCATATATATCGAGTACTCAAACTATTCCTTATTTTGTTTCTGGTGATGATTTACTTTGGTCCACGCAAGCCCCATTACCTCGACTTGGTCAAGGTGCTTTTCGTGAAATGCTCGCCGCCGTATTTGAAAGTGTCACGGGACATAATTTACATATAATTACTTACGGCAAACCTCGAGCTATTGCCTATGCCTTCGCAGAGCATCGCCTCACCTCTGTGACAGCAGCGCTAGGCTTTGATCCCACACAAATGCGAGCTATTTTTATGATTGGAGATAATTTAGAAACTGATATTATAGGGGCTAATGCACGTGGGGGGCGCTGGGTCTCTACGCATGTGCTCTCGGGGATTGGAGCCGCCCCCGCCGCCCGCCGCACACTCCCAGAGGAGGATAAAGAGTTGGAGTGGCTGGAGCATTATATCTCTAAAACCCCTCACTATGTGGCCCCCACACTCGATCATTTTGTACGAGAATTACTGGCATTTCCAGAGGCGGCGATGCTGCAGAATAAGAAGACGGAGAGTTATGGGGTACTGAATCCGGTGGATCTTCGAGAGACGTATAATTTTCAATTGTGAGAGGAGGAGGGGTGGTGTGTAATTTATATATATATATATAATTATACTATGAAATATCTTTTTTTAATTATTTATTTGGGATTATTGTTCGTTGCAGTGTTGTTGTTGTTCTTGTTCATGGGTGGGAAGGTGGGGGCTATTCCTTTGTATATCTAAATGATTTTTCAATTATTTATTCTATATATATATATCTATGTGGATAATAATAATTTTACTATTAATTATAAACAAAAAGTAATATACTAAGTTAAACTATTTCTTTTTTTATTTATTTATTTTTCTTTGACTTTCTTCTTTTTATAAATATATTTTTAGAAATTCTTATTATTATACCATACTTTAAGTAATATATAATAATAATAATAATAATAATAATAATAATAAGAAAATGGCAGATGTACAAAATGCAGGAGCAGAACTTCTTAAAAATCCTCAGTTTATGGAAATATTTCAACGAGCTTTAGGCGGTGAAGAAAATATAAAAGATATTCCACCAGAAGGTGATCCAAGACGTGAAAAATGGTTACGTGATATTCAAAAAAAAATTCAAGAAGAAAGTATGAAAACAGCAAAAACAAAATTAGAAGAAATTCAAAGTGATGAAAATGGTCAATGGATGTTTATATTACCAGAACCAGGTTTTAGTGTTAAATGTACTACTGCAGGAGGTGGTAAGATTTTTATAAATGTTTGTCAACATGAAAGGATTGCTGAACCTATTCCAATGGATGATAATGAAGGTGATGATGAAATTAAATTTAAAATTCCATTAAGTTGTGGTCAAGCAAAACCAGATTCTGATAAAAGTGGTAAACCTTGTAAAGTTTATGATGTTATTGTAAATCCATCTACTATTCAACGTTGTTCAAAAGATCATGAATTTCGTTGTTTTGTTATATCATTATGTATTTATTGGATTAAACAAAAATGTGAACCTACATTAAATACTGAAGAATATAGAAATATGAATTTTAAAGTAAAAGGAAATTTAGAACCTCAAAGAATTCGTTTATCAAATTTACCAAAACCTTCTAATGCTTTAGGTGATGAAATTCGTCTTCCACAAAATAATAATGCACCTTCACCTTTAATATCTGTTGGAGGAAGAAATTCAACTGGAAAGCTTATAGAAGAAGTTACAAATACATCAACAAATGATAAAAAAAATTCTTCTTCTTCTAATTCTTCTGCCCCTGTAACTTCTAAAGTAACAGAAAAAGAAGTATTAAATCCTTCTGTTAAAAAATTACAAGGAGATGGTGTTTATGATTGGTCAAAACATATAAAACCTATGCTTAATCCTTATTCAAGAGAATCTATACCTGCTTATTACTTAATTGAAATTTATATTCCAACTATAACAACTATTGCAGAAGTAGAAGTTCGTTTAACTTCTAGGTGTATAGAGTTAATTTATGTAGATTCTGAAAATGGTGAACCTTTTTTAAAAATTCCAATGGATTATCCTATAGATGAGGATGCACCTGATGCTAAATTTATTAAAAAAACAAAAATGTTAAAAATGAAATTAACTGTAAAACTTCCTGATGAAACGAATGAACCTACTACAAAAGCAGATCGTGATGTAACAGAAATTGAAGAAGAGGAAGCTCGTAGAGAACGTGAAAAAAGAGAAAAAGAACTTTTAGAATATCAACAACGTATAAATCGACAAAAACTTGAAGAAGAAGAAATAATGAAAGAACGAAAAAGTTATGTAGAAAATTTAGCAGCAGTTCAAGAAGGAACAATGCCTCCATCTCTTAAAGAAGAAGTTGATAAACTTTCAAAAGATCAACTTCATTCTATGTTAAATCGATTAGAATTAAAGATAAAAAAAGGTGATTCTATAGATGAAATGCTTGAAAAATTTCCTGAATCTATTTTACAAGCTATATGTCAATATATTCGAAATAAATTAGGTCTTGAACAAAGACCAGTTAATTCTAGTGAAAATAAAAAAATAGAAGAAAATACTTCTACAGATAATGATGATGGTCGTATTGAATATAACTTTGCAAAAAAATCAGAAAAACTTTTTGGTGTAGCACTTCATAATCGATATCTTTTCGCTTTAGATTAATATAATTAATTTAAAAAAAAAAAATTATAGAATACTTGTATATAGTGATATGTCTTAATTTTCCTATGGGGTTTTTTAATTTATTTTCTGTGCACATAAAAAAAAAAAAAATAGGGGCGGATAGCTCTTTTTATGAGTTTTTTTTTTTTTTTTTCTTCAATATTACTCCTCTTTGTTGTTGTTTTTGTTACTGTTTTTTTGTATTTATTTTTCCTTTTTTCACCTCTTTTTTTTCCCCCCCTTTTTTTTATTCCATGGTTGAATAAAAGAAATAAAGAATTGTGTAATCAAAAGTGTAAAATCAACTAATAATAATAATAATAATAATAATAATAATAATAAATAATAATCTTATGTTTCGTAAAACATATTTAAATCGACTTCATCTCTTTACCGCATTGGTTCCTGCGAATATTACTCAAGTCCCTCATTTAATAAATACTGAAAATGTTGAAATAGCGAAAAAAGCACTTTTAGAAGCAGAACCTTTTATTGGTAAAGCCCCACTAGGGACTGCGTTAGATCTTTTAACAAATCTTTCTAATATTCGTCAACAACGTGAAGTTACAAAAATATTAGATGAATGTATTGCATTTTATCGTTCAGAATTGTATCGTCCTCCAGTAAATAGATCCTTTTCAACGTTTACAACTTCATGAAGCTATAATGGCGGCTGGTTTTTATCAAAGAAATGCGAATTCAAATGTTTTAAAAGGTGAAAGTACATGATTTGTGTTACATCATTATAACTTTGATATTCGTCGTGATACCATAATTACACGCTCTGTTCATAATACACTTTTAGAAAATTTAACGTTTACACCAGAATCTGATAAACTTCTTGGAGATTTATTATTATTAGAACGAAGATTATTTGGAAAATATCGTTTTGCACCTACAGCAGGAAGAAGATGGTTAGTGCTTGGATTACCTTTTGAGGATATTAAAACAGAAGAAGATATTCATCGTGTATTGGATATTCTTGTAGTAAAAGAATATGGAAATTTTGAATTAACTGAAGATGATGATGCTGAAAAATTATGGGAAAAAATTATTAGTATCTCCTAAATATGAATCTACTCCAAGTTTTATTGAGGAAGGTAATTTTACAACAAATTATTTAGAGAAAGATTTACGATTAGAATTTCGTGTTCAAAAACCAGTACCTCCCATGGAATTTTGCGATCGTGTAAAAGATACTTTATTACGTTATTGGGTAATTTGGTTTTCTTTGTGGATAATGTTTTTTATGGTGGATGAAGAAATTATTACTATTGTGGCTCTTTTATTTTTAAAATAGCGACAAACAAGAATTCTTGAAGAAGAAGCAGAGAAAACAGGTGGTAAAGTATATATTGCATAATCTTCTGGTAGATCAAGAGAAAATCATCAATAAAAAAAAATATATATTTTATTATATATATATATATATATATATATATATTAGTGCAGCGTGAAAATTATCGCTTGCATTTTTTTTTTTTTTTTTTGTTCCTACTTATTATTATTATTATTTTTTTTTTTTTCTTTTCTTTGGTTTTTTTTTTTTTTTTTTTTCTTTTTTTGGTTATTATTATTATTATTATTTTTTTTTTTTCTTCCGTATAGTGACAACGGAGATAAGTGAAAGTAAAAAAAAATAAATAAATTTCTGAAGAGGTTTTAATGTTTTTTTTTTTTTTTTTTTTTTTTTGGTGTTTTTGAATTATTAAATTTAATTCTTTTTTTAAAAGGGGGGTATATTTTTTCTTTTCTTTTTTCTTTTTTTTTCTCTTAATTAATTAAAAGGGTGCAATTGATTCTTTAAAAAATAAAATAAATTTTAAACTATAACAAAACACAAAACACAAAATAAAGATATCAATGACATTTTCCCTATGCCGTTTCTCCCTCGCGAGATTTTTTACATTTCTTTTTATATTTCTTCTCACGTGGAGTTTTACTCCGGCTGCATTAGACTGGGCCCGCATGCAACACCGCACAAGTCTACAAGCTATTATTACTAGAGTAGCCCCTCACTTTACTAAAGTCCCAATTTATAATAATAATATTACTGAAATTACTGAAAGTTATTATAATATTTGGAGATATTATGATTTTAACGCCGACGCCTATCGGCAACCAAGATATGCTGCAATTCCAGCAATTCCTATTTTATATATTCATGGAAATGCCGGGAGTTTTAAAGATATGCGTTCACTTGGACGATTTGTTGGGGAGGCAAATATAAATCAACGCATTCAACGAGTAAAGAAATTTGAAGAAAATGTAAAACGTGTGATTTTTAAAATGTATAAAAGTGAGGGGAAAGAAATGCCGAAAGAAGGAGATGAAATTCCTAAAGAAATTCAACAAAAAGCAGAAGAAATTGTAATTTCTGAAACTCCCATTTTAGGAACTGAATTATTTGGTGCAGACTTTTTAGATGAATCAAGTACTCAAAGTGGTATTATAATGATGAAAGAAGCCATATTTTTAAATTATTCTGTTCATAAACTTTTAGAAGGATTATATAATCATTATAAAGAAGTCTTAGATTTTCCTAAAACGAATCTACGAAAAACAATAAAAAAAGAAGAAAAAAAACAATATTTCGAATTAACCCCCGTAAAAGAAGCCGAAGATGATTATATTAACAGTATATGTGTAAAACAAAAACGAAACCAACAAGAAGCACTATCTATATGTTCTAAAGCTAAAGAACAAATACATATATTTTCATCTATTGAACGTATTCGTTTAGAAGTAAAACGAATACAAAAAGAAGGAATTTGGATTTGGACAGAATCTTTAGGAGGAACTGTGGGAGTTATGGCAGCATTATTTGCTCCTCATCTTTACGCTGGATTAATTATGGCTGGCCCACCTTTACGATATCCACCATTATTATTTGATGGAAGTTGTGTGAATTTTCAAAAAGCAGTTCATGATTCTACTATTATATCCTACGCCTATAATAATATTTCACATTTAAATTGGTCTACAATATTACGTAATAAAAGACCTTTAGAAATTTTAGAAAATTTAAAAAATATTCCTTCAGAAGAATTTGCCGCACGAATGTCTCGTGTTAGTATGGTAGTAATTCATGGTGGGGCATTAGAAGATATTGTGCCACCGCGAAGTTCTATGATAATGCGATCTACTGGGCGAAATAAATTATCCAACGATTATCAAAAGTTTAAAAAAAATAATAATATATTAAATAATTATTTTCATTCTGGTAGAAGAGATGTGAGTTCAGAAGAATTACGTGGTTGTGGAACTGCACTTACACATAGAGGACTTGTATATGCTTTACAATTAGTTGATGTGGCTGCAGATTCTTTAGTTCAAGCAAGTTTAACTTCAAAAGCTGGAGAATTAATTGGAGTCGAGTCTACAATTCCAACTTCACGTGAACGATTATTTCCAATGGTGGTGGAAAGTTTACCTCCATTATTATATAAAGAACGAATGGAAGAATATTTATTTATTTCATCACTACGTAAAATAGAAGAAAATAATAATAATAATAACGTGTACCGAAAAGAAAATAACTCCTATGGGTTACGTGATATGACAAAAATATGTGTCGATGGTAAATATCTTATTAATGTACAAGATATTCCCAAAGAAGAAGATAGTAATTCAGATTCATGGAGTCCATTATATCTTTTTATTGGAGTTACAACATATGATCCAGATGAGGTGAATTTTCCAGAGTTAATATTAATATCAGAAAATAATAAAAATGAATCTAAATTTTATAAAGAAGAAAAGGATATTGTTTCAAGGATTGCTACAAAATTACATCTTCCAACACGTAGAAGAGATGGTGATCCTATTATAGGAAGTGTATTAAAAACTGCATTAAGTTTTAAAGTTTTATTAAAAAATCCTATAAAATCATCAAAATTAGTACGACCTCGTTTTTGTTTTTTAATAAATAAATCTAAAGTTTCTAAAAATCATTTTTCTTTTGTTCAATATGATAAAATTGATCCATTACATAAAACTGGAAATTTAGATATGCATAACAAAACTCTTAATTTACAAATGAGTGGAAGTATGTCTGTAGAAAAATATGGAAAATTTATTATTATTCGTAATTTAGATAGTATGACGATGGAAACAAATATGGTTTTAAGTGTAAATAATAAAAAAGTATTTCCTCATATAATTTGTGGTTCATTCCGTTCTTTTCGTTTAGCTTTTCGTGGAAATGAAGAAGTTGCAATTGATGAACCAGAATCACAAGAACAATATTTTTATGGTCCTTATGATAAACAACGTAATAAATTTTATTATAGTTGGCGTCCAGTTCATACTACACCTTTTAATTTAACAAATATTTATATAGTTTATATACTTTCATCAGATGAAAAACCTAATATATTATTTGAAGATTTAGAACGTTATCAATCTCCTGAATTAAGAGAATATAAATATTGGAATTGGAGATTTAAAAGATGGACAATGCGTTGGATGGCAGTATTATCAACATATTCTGTTTCAGGTAAATTTGCAGGATGTTATGCACTTCTTTTTCTTACTTTGTACATATTATTTTGTACAAAATTAGAAAAAAATAGAATAGAAGGAAAAAGATTAAGAAATTTATTTGGTTTAAGTCCTATATTAATGATATTAATTTTAAGTCTTATTATAGAAAATTTTGGTTGTATTTTAGCATCAAAAACACTTTCTGTTTGTCTTCAAGAAGATCCTCCGATACGTACAGATGAAGAATTTACTTCTATGATGAATATAAAAGAAAAATTAATGTTAATATTTCTTTATGCTCTTCCTCCAAATTATAATTCTTGTAAATATTCATGGATACGAATGCAAACAATAGTTCCAAGTGATGTACAAATTGATCATATGATGCATGTTATTTGTGCTTTTTGTTTTTTTGTAATTCTTATACTTATTGAATTTGGAATTTATTGTTTAATGTGGCCTATTTCTTTTATACTTAAATTTCCACTTAAACGTTTTATACATAATAAATTATCTATATGTATTTTAACAATAATTTGGTCTATTCCTATTATTATACATTTGACTATACCTTATATTCATATTTCTATTACCACAACGATTGCTTGTTTATTATCTTTTGGAATGATTTGGTGTATTCCACGAGAAGTTATAATTATTGGGAAACCTCCATATCGTTGGTATTGTTTTTTATTAACAATGATGATGCATTTTACCTCTCACTTTGAAGGACTTGTTTTTGCGGTGAGAAATTATTTTATTGTACCTCATATTGTATTAAAAGATAAGGAACGTTTTGAACCTATTCCAGAACATTTATTCGCATTTATATTTGTTCAATGTGCTTTAGCTGTAGTGTATGGGACAGTGTATTTTACTCTTCGTCATCATGCAAGTATTATAAATTCTGCGTTCGATAAAAAAAATGAAGATAATAATGATAAAGAAAATAAGAAGAAAAAAATAAAAAATAATAATAATAATTTAAATTATGTTCTTGGTGATATTAATCGTCAATATAAAAAAATACGAAATTTATCAAAATGTGGTTCATTTATTGTATTTTTTTTTTCAATTTGGGTAAGTATAATTTCTACACGTCGACCACTAGAGGGTACAGTAGCTTTAGCAGGAGTATGTGTTACGGCAACTTATATGATATTTATTTTACTTGGAATTTGGTAGGAAAAAAAAAAAAAAAAAAAAAAACATTTTTTCGTATATACACTTTTAATTTAAAAAAAAAGATGGGGTGAAAGAAGGAAAAAAAAAAAAGATGGAAAAATTATTTTAAAACTCCTGATAATAAAACATTTATATGTATGAATGCATTGGATTTTTTTTTTTTTTTGCTTTCGAGGAGTTGCCTTTTTTATCTCTATAAATTGATGAGAGAAGGGATAAGAGTGGGCATTCCTTTTTTTTTTTTTTTTTTCTTTGGTGAAATTATTGCTACAGTAAATTTTTCGTATAATAAGAGTTAATACAAATATAGCTAAAAATTAACTAATAAAACTATTTATCCATTTCATTTTTTTTTTTTTTTTTTTTTTTTCCTTAAGAAAAAAATAATAATAATAAAATAATAAAAATTCTTCTTCTTGTATTATTTTATATTTTTCCCCTCTTAACATCACCATCACCCCCTTATACTTTTCTTGTATTTTTTTTTCTCTTCTTTATTTCTCTTGAACGAAATAAGTAAATAAATAAATAATTTGATTTAATTAATCAAGATATAATGCCCCCAGTACAAGAAGACTGGGAAGGATTAGAGAGTGGGAGCCGCACGGGTTGGCTTTTTAATTATCACGCGGCGAATATAAATTCCTCAGAAAAGGAAGAAAAAGAAAAAGAAAAAGAACAGAGCGGGGGGCGGGCCGCCCTCGTTCTTCTCTTTCAAGATCACGAAAGAGAAATATTTTATGTAAATCTTTTTTATAACCCATACATATATGTTTCGGCGGTGGAGGGGCATGAGCATGAGGTGGAGCTGGGAATGCTTTCTATGTTTGGCCCACAATTAATTTATCAAATTGAAACTGTAGAAAAAGAAGATTTAGATCTTATAAATCATTTAAGTGGAAGAAAGCGATTATATTTAAAAGTCATATTTTCAAATGTTCAAAATCTAACAACCGTACGTGGTCGACTTGAAAAAATTGTAAAACGTAATGCTTCTATGGGTACTTCAGATTCTATATTTAATCCCTTTGATGGAACTTTAGGAGATGTAATGGCGAAAACATTTGAAGAAGATCCTTTAAATAATTATAATAATAATAATAATACTTCTGAAAGATGGTTTGATTGGGTGCATGAAATTCGAGAATATGATGTTAAATATCATATGCGTGTTGCTATTGATCTTGGAATATTTGTTGGTTTATGGTATGATATAAAAGTTATTGAAGGTGAAGCACAAGTAACTCGCTGTGATGATAGTGCATTTGCCCCAGCAATGCCTATAGTTTGTGCATTTGATATTGAAACAACAAAAGCTCCATTAAAATTTCCACAACCTGAATTTGATCAAATTTATATGATTTCATATATGTTAGATGGTCGTGGATATTTAATTATTAATCGAGAAATTGTAGCAGCAGATATTTATCAATTTGAATATAATCCAAAACCAGAATTTGAAGGAATATTTGATACTTTTAATGAACCTAATGAAAAGGCACTTTTACGTCGTTTTTTTGATGAAATGAGAAAATATAAACCAAATGTTTATGTTACTTATAATGGAGATTATTTTGATTTTCCTTTTATTCATGCAAGATCAATTTTTCATAAATTAAATATGCGTGAAGAAATTGGTTTTACACAAGCAGTAGATGGAGCTTTTTTAAATCAAAAAATTCCACATTTAGATTGTTTTTATTGGGTAAAACGTGATAGTTATTTACCTCAAGGTAGTCAAGGTTTAAAAGCAGTAACAAAATATAAATTAGGATTTAATCCTATTGAAGTTGATCCAGAAGATATGTTACCTCTTGCTCAAACAAATCCACAACAAATGGCATCTTATTCTGTTTCTGATGCTTTATCTACATGGTATTTATATCAAAAATATGTTCATCCTTTTATTTATTCACTTTCTACAATTATTCCAATGTCTCCTGATGATGTTTTACGAAAAGGTTCTGGTGGTTTATGTGAATCACTTTTAATGGTACAAGCTCATGCTAATAATGTTATTTTTCCAAATAAAAAAGTTCAACAATTAGAAAAATTTTTTAATGGTCACCTTATTGATAGTGAAACTTATATTGGTGGTCGTGTTGAAGCTCTTCGTAGTGGTGTTTATAGAAGTGATATTCCTTTAAATTTTAATATGAGTTCTGATATGTATCAAAAATTAATTAATGATCTTGATAGTGCATTACAATTTGCTTTAGAAGTAGAAAATGAAGTTAAATTAAGTGAAGTAACAAATTATGAAGAAGTACGTAATGAAATTAAAGTAAAACTTGAAAATTTAAGAGATAATCCACGTCAACAAGATTTTCCTATTATTTATCATTTAGATGTTGGAGCTATGTATCCTAATATTATTCTTACAAATCGTTTACAACCATATGCTATTCCTAAACCAGATGTTTGTGCTGGTTGTTGTTTTAATTCTCCAAATAATGAACATCAATGTAAAAGAGTAATGAATTGGAAATGGAAAGGAGAATTTCTTACTGCTGGTCGTCATGAATATCAAAGAGTTAAAGCTCAACTTGAAAATGAATCTTTTGCTGCTAATGTAATTCAACAAGCAAATTTATCTGCTGTTCAAAAGAAAGCATATGGTAATCGAAAAGGCAATGTACTTGAAGGAACAACATATGAACGAAAACAAAGTACATTTTATAAAAATCGAAATAATAATAATAATAATAGTGGAGGAGGATATAGGCAAGAAAGTAATTTTCAACGTCAAGAAGCTCGAAATGCTTTACTTTCTAAAGAATTTAATAAAAAAAATAATGGAAATGGAAGTGATAATGAAGGAGATAATGATAGTGATGAAGATGAAGGTGGACTTAAAGCATATCATAAATTACAAGAAACTACACAATTTAATATGTTAAAAAAACGTCTTGCTGAATATAGTAGGAAAGCTTATGGTAAAATTCATGATTCTCGTGAAATTATACGAAGTGAAGTAGTTTGTCAACGTGAAAATTCTTTTTATGTTGATACAGTTCGTTTATTTCGTGATCGTCGTTATGAATATAAAGCAGCTCTTAAAAAATGGAAAAAAAGACTTGATGAAGCTAATGATATAGATGAAATAAAAATGTGTAAAAGTCGTTGTGTTCAAATGGAATCTTTACAATTAGCTCATAAATGTATTTTAAATTCTTTTTATGGATATGTTATGCGTAAAGGAAGTCGTTGGTATAGTATGGAAATGGCTGGTATTGTTACTTATTTAGGTGCAACTCTTATTCAAATGGCTCGTGCTCTTGTTCAACAAATTGGTGTAACTCTTGAATTAGATACAGATGGTATTTGGTGTTGTCTTCCTAAAAGTTTTCCAGAAAATTTTACTTTTAAAACTTCAAATTCTTCAAAATCTAAAATTACTATTTCATATCCATGTATTGTACTTAATAAAATGGTACATGATGATTATACAAATAATCAATATCAAACCTGTATTTCTCCTGGATTATATAAAAAACATAGTGAATGTTCTATTTATTTTGAAGTTGATGGTCCTTATTTAGCTATGTTACTTCCAGCTAGTCGTGAAGAAGGAAAAAGTATTAAAAAACGTTACGCCGTGTTTAACCCTGATGGATCTCTTGCAGAACTTAAAGGTTTTGAATTAAAACGACGTGGAGAGTTAATGCTTATTAAAGATTTTCAATCTCAAGTGTTTCGTCGCTTTCTTGATGGTGAAAGTTTAATAGAATCTTATGCTTCTGCTGCTGTTGTTGCTGATGCTGCGTTAGATATGTTATATTCTAAAGGCGAAGGTTATGAAATGGAGGAAATTCTTGAAAAATTATCTGAAAGTAGTAATATGACTAGAAGATTATCAGAATATCCGGATTCACAAAAATCATTAGCACTCACCACAGCACGTCGAATTGCGGAATTTTTAGGTCCACAAATGGTAAAAGATAAAGGACTTGCCTGTCATTTTATTATTTCTCGTTTACCAGCTGGGCGCCCTGTAACAGAAAGACCAATTCCATTAACTATATTTCGTGCTGATCCTGCATTACGTTCTCACTTTATTAGAAAATGGACAGGAGATAATTCATTTACAGCAGATATTGATTTAAGACATTTATTAGATTGGGATTATTATATCACGCGTTTTAGTGCGTGTGTGCAAAAAATTATTACAATTCCTGCAGCTTTACAACAAGTTCCTAATCCAGTTCCACGAGTTCCATATCCTGATTGGTTACATAAACGAGTTCAACAACAAAATTCAAAATTTCGTCAAGTAAGTCTTATAAGTATGTTTAAAAATAATAATGATAATAATAATAATAATATTACGGATTTAGAAGAAATTATTCCTTCTAATGATAAAGAACAAAATAAAAGTAAATCTATAGAAACCCATAAAAAAATTAAAAATAATAATAATGATATTGATAATAATGACATAATTTCTGAAAATGATAATGATAGTAATTGGGGTGGAGATGGTGCAGGAGTTTCAGATGATGAACTTGATCGTATAAGAAGAGAAGAAGAAGTACGTGAAGAGGAAGCTATAGAAGTTTTTAATGTAAAATATTTTTCTCCAAAAAGTACTCAAACTTTAGATTCAAATTTTTTTACAGAGCCTATTATTTCAAAATGGTTACATCGTCAAAAGGAAGCATGGAAACATAGATCAAAATTACGTCGTGAAATGGCAATGGATTTAAATGATTCTAATAAAATTGATACTTCTAATATAAGTAGTCATTTTATTGATATTAAATCTAAAGCACTTTCCGCAATGTGGCATATTTTAGAAATTAGACCAGATAAAGAAGAATCTGGTATGGTAATTGTAATTGCTGCATTAGAGAAATCTCTTTATACTTTTAGATGTATTGTA
The DNA here is from genome assembly GCA_030849755.1 of Trypanosoma avium. NCBI lineage: Eukaryota > Euglenozoa > Kinetoplastea > Trypanosomatida > Trypanosomatidae > Trypanosoma > Trypanosoma avium. Next base: position 209,582 of record JASANY010000934.1, on the reverse strand, counting down.
CCAAAAAATGTTATTATTGATGTTGATTCTCAATCGCAAATTTCTGGTTCAATAAATTTAAGTAATAGTCGTGTACTTCCACGTAATCGTCAAGCAATTCGTTTACTTCAAGTTGAAATTCCACCTGGATTTAAAGGTGAACGTATGCTTAATGAATTTTTAACAGCTCGTGAAGATATTTATGCTGTTTATGAAAATCATATTACAAGAACAGAAATAATGATTGAAAAAATTGGATGTTGTGCAAATGTTAAAACAGATATACATTTAATTAATACAAGAAAACGTCCTTCTATGAGAGATATATTTGAAATAGAAGAACTTGAAAATGTTTCTAATACTAGTTATCTTCAAAATTGTACAGATCGTTTTGTTTTTATTTTTCATGCTGCATTAGATACTAGAGGTTTAATTGGTGTAATTAATCATCAAACTAATAATGCTGTAATTGTTTTTATTCAACCTGCATCTGCACAAATTCCTGTAATTAATTGGAATAGTCTTTTTATTGAAGTTGCAAAATCTCTTAATATGAATGCAACATCTATTGAAGTTATTACAGAAGTAGCTATAGATGTAACAAGTGCATGGAAAATAATTTATCGTATATTAGCAGAAGTTTTAGAAACTAGTAAACCTCCTTTATTTGCTGTTTTACAAAGTAGTTTATCAACTTTAAACCTTATTGAGCAACGTTATATTCCATCATCTTTACCCTATTTACGTATATTAGGCGCATTAGAAGATGAAAAATTATTAGCTGATCCTTTTCGTTGGTCTAAATTATTAGCAAAACGTATGATGCAAAGATATTGTGCCTCTTTGCTTTGGGTGGAGGAAAAAATTGCGTTTAGTAGAATTTCTGGAATTCCACTTTGTAATCTTGCCCAAGATACTTGCGTGCATGCGTGGGATGTACTTTTTAGTAGATCTCTGCATCATCGTTCTCATATTTTGTGGAATTCACGCGATATTTCACTCGCGTTTGAATCTATTGAAGAACCTCCTCGACAAGTTGTGATGCCTGGGGGTTTTTTCTCTTGGTGTGTGGAGTTTAGTTTAGCTCGATTAGATGTGGTGGCGGTGTTATTTTCACAAATGATTCAAGAAGGCGATGACCCGAATGCACATATATTGTGTGATCGTGGTGTGACAACACATTTTAATATTTTACGAGATCTTGTTTCAGATTTATTAGGGCAAGTGAATTCAAATAATGTGGCCGATGCTTTACTTGCAAGTTTTGCACGATGGATTAGAGATCCAGCTTCATTGTGTTATGAGCCGAGATTACTTGAACTTGTGAGTAAACTTGCTCATCGTGCTCTTACAATGGTTTTAATTCGTCTTGCAAAATTAGGAGGACGAACTGTAAAAGTTGATGGGGATTCTATTATAGTATTAACACCAAAACATACAATTCAAGATACGATAAGTTTTTCTCGTTTTATGTTAGATTCTTTAAAAGATCAACCCATGCTATTATTATTATCTCTTCAACCCATACGTTATTGGTGTCCTTTTGTAGTTTTAGATAAACGAGATTTTGCATGTTTATGTATTTTACATAGTGATGCAGTTATTTTACATGATAAAGAACAAATACCATATTCTGAAATGAGTATTGAACAAGCTTTTACTATTTGGAGTAGATTACCTAAAAAAATAAAAAATATTTTTTTAAATCGAATAGATAGTTCTTTAAGGCTTATTGCAAAAGTCCGAGAATCTGTTTTAAATGATGTTTACTCTGATCCTTCAGTTGTTCTTGCTACTAGAAGTGAACAAATTATGATTAGAATGATAAAAACTTTTAAAAAATTAATTGAGGAAAAATTACATGCAGAAATTATTGATGAAGTTCATGAACTTATTGAACGTAAAGATCTTTATGAAGAAGGTGAATTACCCAATGGTGAATCTACTTTATCAAGTGGTGTTATTGCACTTGAATATACTAAATCTATTTGTCGTATTCTTGAATTATTTCCAAATGATGGAGTTATTGGAAAAGTTCGTAATAATTGTTTACGTTTATGTGGTGTAAGTCCTTTTTCTCCTTTAGCTCAAGTTTTACCAGATGTAGAGACGGAATGTCGTCTTCTTATGATACGTTGTGGATTTTGTAATCTTAATATATTTATTGATCTTGGAGTTCAAGAAAAACGATTACGTTGTAATAAGTGTCATGCTCCTATTTCTTCTACTGCCTTGGAATCTCATTTAGTACGTCGTGTAAATGCACTTGTAACTAATTTTATTCAACAAGATTTTATCTGTAGTAAATGTCGTGAAGTGGCTTCTGGTTTTATTACTCAAAGTTGTTGTGGTCCTCTTATAGGAAAAGGTAAACCTATAACTTCTCAACTTCAAGCAATGAAAAAAATTGCAATTATTCAAGGATTTTATTGGTTAAAAGAAAGTGTAGAGGCTGCAATTCGTTTTTCTTAAAAACGAACAAGAAAAAAAAAAAAGGAAAAATTAACATAAATTTAATAAAATACCATAGATATTTTAATTTTACATTAGATATTTTAATTATTTGAATAATAATAATAATAATTATTATTATTATAAGATAAAGAACAGAGTAATAAAAAGTGAGAGTGAAAACATTTAAATGGGTAAATATGTGTAAATAATCCTAACGAAATTTTTCTTATAAATTAATTTAAAAAAAAAAAAAAAAAGCATTTAGGTAAATTTGTATGTTTTTTTTTTTTTTTTTTCTTGCTCCTTTTTATTTATTATTATTTTTTTGTCTCTTTGTTGTTGTTGTTGTTGTTGTTTTTTTTTGCCCCATTTTTAGGCCTTAATTGCTCTTCTAGAGCGGTTAACGCCTTGATTTATTTCTTAGTTGTAGTTTTTCTCCCACTTTAATGAAGAATAAGTGAGAAGATTTAAAAAAAGAAGGAGGAGAGAAGGATAGAAAGAAAAATAAAATTATTATTATTATTAATGTTAGCTTTTACAAGAATATTATGCCTTCGCCCAAGACATATAATGTTTACCCCACCCCCACTTGCAAGACGTGAGGGAATATTTCGTTGTCGTGTTTGCCGTCATTCCTGGGAATCTTCAAATGTTTGGGTTACACAAACAACCCAACGTGTGTATCAGGGAGAATCATGTGAGGAATGTGGAACCACAACAAAACCATATTATGTAGGACGACCTAAGGAAACTATATTTAACAGAGTTAAAACACCACATCCAGTAAAACCTGGGGCATCTAGTAGTCGTCATGGGAAAAAATTAAAACATATGAGGTTTAATTGGCGTACGCAACGAGGTCGAAAGTGAAAATTTACTTATTTTCTTTAATAAATTTAAGTAAGAAGAATTATGACTCTATGTCTTTATTATTTTTTTGTCTTGTTAGGTGTTATTAGTAATAGTTTTTTTGACATTATCTATTATTATGTTTTCTCTTATTTCCCCCCCCTCCCTTATTTATTTTTATTTTTTGTGCAATTTTTAAGAAAAAAATTATAGATAGCGTAAAAATATGTTTTTCTTTATTTTGGTTTTCTCTTTTTTTCCAGACATTTTGTCTATAATTGCCGGAGTTTTTCTTTTTCATAAATATCATAAAATAGAAAGATTTCGTGAAGATGGTTATTCATTTGATCAGCCAGGTTCATGTTCAATCTTATATTTTAATTGCACTACACCTACTATTACACTTTTTTCAGGTGGATTAGTTCGAGCAGTAGAATTATGGGATAAAGTTCCCCCAGAATATTTTTGTGGTATTCCTTCTTCAACATATTTACCTTGTTGGTGGTCTCAGGACCCACGATTTTTAACACGTGTACGAATGGGTCCAGTTCAAGAAGAAATAAAAGCACTTCTTTATATTTCTATTGTACTTATGGTTATAGGAGGTTTTGCTGTATGTATAAATATATTCGCTGCAATGCTAAGATGTGGTGTACAAGGTAATGGATTAATTTCACGTTGGATGCATGGAGGTAGACCAGTAACTCAAGGACTTGATCGTGGTGGTGAAATTCAAGGTGAAGGTGGAGTAATTGTAATTCAAGATCCTACTTTACGTGAGGAATATCCAATGACAAATATAAATTGGATGAATGGAGTTGTTACTCGAAATCCTTTTGCCGACAGACGTCTTGCTATTCTTACTCATTTTTTTGAAGTACGAAGAAAACGTGCTGAGAGGGCAGAACGTGAGACACAACCTTTTGGTTTTGATTGTAGTTTTACTTCAGAATCTGAACATGATGATGATGATATCCCTGTTGATGAATGTTATGTATGTCTTTCACATTTTCGACGTAGAATGATATGGTGGCCTTGTGGTCATTGGATATGTGCCAGTTGTGCACGTAAAGTTTTAAGAAGATCTCCATCTCAAGGGGTTGGTTGTTGTCCAAATTGTCGTGGAGTAGCAACACATGAAGAACTTCTTGTTCTTCACCTTCAATCTGCCTCTGAAATTTCTAATAAGGAAAATAATCAAGTAAATGAAAATAATAACAATAGAAATGACAATATGGAGGTTCAACCTGTCTCTAATGAAGTGTAAAAAATTGAAAATAAAAATTTGATCGAATTTTTTCTAATAACGCTTGAAGTATTGGACAGATTCTCTACTCTACATATGCTTCCACATATTGGATGCTAATCAACTAGGAAATACAACTCTTTTTTTTTTTTTTTTTTTTTCTCACTCCTTCTCTCTCTGTATGTATAAGACATAGAGAGAAAAAGATAAAAATGATGAAAAATAGTAAAAAAATTTGCTTGTTTGACAAAGAAGCGCTTTTTTAATTTTTTTTTTCATTTGTTTTTTGTGAACTGTTTTTATTTTATTTATCTATCTCTTTTTTTTTTTTTTTTTCCTCTGTGTGTGTGTGCTCTTTTTCTACAGAAAGAAAATAAAAATCGCATTTTCTTTGGGTATTGTCGTAATTAATTCGTTTTGCTTCCTTTTTTTTGATGAAGAACTACTGTAGCAGAGGTTTTTTTCTTTTTTTATTTTTCCCCCAAGCGATAAATTCATATTCGTTAACACATCCCCCACTCCACAAAAAAAAAGGTACATTAAAGCATTTTTTCATTGTTTTTGGACATAGATCGGGATTGTTATTTTGAAGAAACCTTTTTTTTTTTTCTTCTTTCTGGTTTTCCTTTTTCTTTTTTTTTTTTTTTTTTTTTTTACCCTGCTTCAGAAACCAAAAAAATGTCTGTTATTCGCCTTCCAAAGAACGAGCTTGAGGCTCAGATTTACCGCTACCTTCAGGAAGCAAGCTATCCGAATGCTGCTGAGGCGTTAAAGGAAGCGAATTCAGCTGTTGTATCTGCAGCCCGGAAGCTTAAATTTTCAGCCCTTATTGCAGCCGCAAACAACCTTCGTGACGATTCTGAAAGCGATGATGAGCCAGTACGCAAGCCTGTGAAGGCTGCTCCCAAGAAGGTTGTCTCAGACTCTGACAGCGATGATGAGCCAGTACGCAAGCCTGTGAAGTCATCTCCCAAGGCTGCTCCCAAGAAGGTCGTCTCAGACTCTGACAGCGATGATGAGCCAGTACGCAAGCCTGTGAAGTCATCTCCCAAGGCTGCTCCCAAGAAGGTCGTCTCAGACTCTGACGGCGATGATGAGCCAGTGAAGGTCCCCACTAAGCGTGCTAGTAATGACGAAGATGATGAAGAGGAGCCTGTGAAGAAGGTCAACCGTTTCGAAAATGGTGAGCAAAATGGAAGTAATGGATTCGGTCGTGGTCGTGGCTTCGGTGATCGTGGAGGCCGTGGATTCGGTGATCGTGGTGGTCGTGGCTTCGGTGATCGTGGAGGCCGTGGATTCGGTGATCGTGGTGGCCGTGGATTTGGTGATCGTGGTGGCCGTGGATTCGGTGATCGTGGTGGCCGTGGATTCGGTGATCGTGGTGGCCGTGGATTCGGTGATCGTGGTGGCCGTGGATTCGGACGTCCTACACCTAATCTTGAAAACAATCGTACAAGCACAAAGTTTGAGGACAGTGACTAGGAATGTTAGTAACGGAAGCGCCCCTACTCAAATAATAATTTAAAGGACAAATTAACTAAAGCATTATTAAATATTAAGAAAAAGTGCAGTAATTTAACGGACCGAAAGGTAATTTAAGAGGTTTGGTCGATTTTTTTCTTCTTTTTCTATTTAATTTTGGGGTTTCTCAGACTCAAAGGAGAAATATATATATATATATATATATATATATATAAATCTGTGAATCATTAAAATGCTTTCTATTGCTTTTTTTTTTTTTGATCTTGGGGTTTTTTTTTTTTTTCGCTAGTAAATTGTAAAGGTATGTCAGTCCGTAGCTTTCGAGTGCGTTCCACAGTAATGCGTAGTACTGCAAGGGATGGTGATCCTCTTGATATTTCAGGTGCTGGTTGGTCAAGTCTTGAAAATAAATTTAACGAACTTATTCGATTATTAGATGCTCCAGCAAATGGTATAAATGCTCTAGCAGCCCGTGCTGCACATGGAGATCGTGTATCCACTGTTATTGTACAATTACTAGATAGAGCCCAAGATGAAAGTCGAAGACTTTTAATAGAAGGAAATGGAGAAGCAGCAGCTGAAGCTGGAGTTAAAACATTACGTTTAAAAGAACGTTTTTATGGAAAATCAAGTGTAAAACTTGTATCAGCTTACTTTCACTTGGCACGTACAAATCAATTTCTAGAACGTTATGGAAATGCAGAAGAAATGTTATCACTTGCTCATTCCATTATTCTTAATAATCCAGAAGAAGTAGATAATTCTATAAAGGCTGAACTTCATCAAACATTTGGACTTCTTTATGCTGCAGATAATAAACTTGATGCAGCTGTTAAACATTTAACATGTGCTACATATTATTTAAGTGTTTTAAATGGTCCAGAACATGTACTAACAACATTTGGTTATTTTGATTTGGCTAATGTATTTGCTACAAAAGCTAGTATGGAAGCAGCTATGGCACTTTATGATACTGTAAAAAATATATGGCTTAAATATTTACGTCAAGTTTTAAAAGCAATTGTAGAAGAAGCTTTAGCAGCAAAAGCTGTTAAACGATATGAAGATGATGAAGTTATTCATGAAGTAGGTTACGCCTCAGCTAGAGCCTTTGGAAAGGATAATTTAACTGATGTATCAAAAATGTTACATGGAATTTACTCTATTCAAAAGGAACGTTTTTCTTCCTCACACCCTACAACCGCACGAGCTCAGTTTGTTCTTGGTTTATTTCTTTTATGGGTAAGTAAAAAGGATGAAGCAGGTCATCATCTACGAAGTTCTCGGGTAACGACACAAAAATTTCATGGTGAGAGACATCCAGTGGTACAAGAAATTGAAGAATGGTGTGAGTGGTTTGAAATTCCTTTTGAGGAAAGTAAAACGAAACCAAATGAAGAGAAAGAAGAAGAAGAAGAAGAAGAAGAAGAAAATTAAGCAAGCACAAAAAGGGAAAAAAGGTGGGCAAATGTGTGAGTTTGTGTATTTATTTCTTCAATTGCGATCTTTTTTTTTTTTTTTTTTTAATGTAAATATGAAGAGTTTAAGTGAAAGTCGAAGTGAGAAAACTTGGAAAAAGAGTTGCCTCAATTAAATTAAAAATAATTTTTTTATTTATTTTTTTTTTTTTTTTTGTTTTTTTTTATTATTTTTTTTATTTTTTTCTTTTGGCGCTTTTTTTTTTTTTTTTTTTTTTTTTCCTTCTTTTTTTTTTTTTTTTTAAACTAGAGACTATTCTTATTTTATTTTAAGTTTCATGGAGAAGAATTAAAAAAAAAAGTATGACAGAACTTTACACTACAGAAGATGTGTTTTACGAGATATCTAATATTCGAGACCCGGAGAAACCAAGTTTCACACTTTCAGATTTGGATGTAGTGTCACTAGATCGTTGTCATGTTAAATATTACTATCATGAAGAAAATTTATGTACTAGTAAAAAATTAAATAATAAAAGTAAATCTCGTTCCATAAAACCAACAGGTGTAATTACTGTTTTATTGAAACCAACAGTACCTCATTGTAGTCTTATGGCATTAATTTGTTTGTCTGTTTATGCCAAATTAAAAGAAACACTTCCTCCTTGGATGTGTGATTGGAAAATTGATATTAAAATTGTTGAAGGTTCTCACCTGCAACAAGTTGAGTTAGAAAAGCAGGTTGGTGATAAAGAAAGGGTAGCAGCAGCATTAGAAAATGAAATAATGATGAAGCAAATTGAAAAACTTATAAATGCAGATTCTGATTGATGAAGTTTATTTATTGAGTGTATTAAAAAATACAAAAAAGTAAAAACTGTGTATATATATTTGTGTGTAAAAGATAATTAAGGGGGAAATAGTTCTGCAAGCGTAATAAATTTTCTTCTTATAATAAAAAAAAGTTATTGAGAAAGTGTCTGTTTTTTTAGGGGAGGGAGGGGTTAAGGGAAAAGGGATGGAATTATATATATATATATGTTTTTTTTTTTAATATTTTAAATGAATTTATGTTTTTTTTTTTCTTAGTTGGCGTTAGTATAAGCCTGTTTACCTTTTTATTTTATTTTACTTTTATTGCTTTCCTTTTTTTTTTTTCTTTTTTTTGTTGATAAAGAAGTATATATATATATATTTATTTATTTATTTATATAATTAATATTCTTTTTTACAGTAGTAGTAAAACACACACACACACACACCAAAAAAAAAAAAAAAAAACAACAACAACAACAACAAGATGTCCCTCAATCAACTACAAGACCTTCAATTCCAACTCAAATTCGTCGCCAAACAATTTGCCAAAAACTCCGTCAAGTGTGAAAAAGAACAAAAACAGGAAATGCATAAGTGCAAAAAGGCCATGGAGAAAGGAAACATGGATGGGGCTAGAATATTCGCCCAGAATAGTATTCGTAAAAAGAATGAATCCCTCAATCACCTCCGCCTCGCCGCCCGCATGGACGCCGTCGTCTCCCGCCTTGACACCGCCGTTAAAATGAAAATGGTCACCAAAGGGATGGGGCAAATGGTAAAGGGAATGGATAAGGTGTTGCACGCGATGAACCCAGAGGCCATCTCAGGATTAATGGATAAGTTTGAGAAACAATTTGAAACAATGGATGTGACCTCGGAGTATATGGAGAATGCGATTGGGCAAACAACGGCGACGAGTATGCCGGAGGATGAGGTGAATACATTAATGGCCCAAGTAGCGGATGAGCATGGGTTGGATATTAAAGAACACTTGGATGATAAGTTAAAGATTAGTAAAACAAATCCAATGGCGATGCAGACAGTGCAACCAGTGGATAATGAACAGGATGAATTAGAAGCACAGTTTGCTCGACTTCGAGGAAAGTAGAAAGAGAATATATATATATATATATATCCATATATATATGTCTATCAATAAAATATTCTATTTTTACCTTGCTACTATTTTTTTTTTTTTTTCTTTGTATTTTTTTTTTTTTTTTTTTCTTCGAAGTGTCTCTCTATTTAGTATATATATATATATATTTTTTTTTTTTTGACTTTTCTTTATTTATTTATTTTTTTTTTTTCGTTTTTATCTTAAAAAGAAGTAAGAATATATATTGATATATTTCATTTGTATATTTTGGTTTTTATCATTATTTCCTTTTTTTTTTTTTTTTTTTCTTTTCATTTAGTTATAGTGGTAAATTTAATCTATTACCTCATGCAGACAAAGTATTGAATCCAGAAAAAAAAAAAAAATTATAATAATAATAATAATGAATACTCGTGACAAATTAATGGGAGAAGAATTTATAAATGATAATTTTACATTATCTCAAGTAAAATCATTTAATGAACCAGAATGTACTTTTTGGGCCTCACGGCGTCATCGAGTTGATAATATTCTTGTATGGGAATTTAATTTTTTTATAACTAGCGCTAATTATCTTTTAAGATTTCCTAGAAAAGATGATTTTTGTAATCCTATTGAAATTATTTATCTTCCAGAAGCTGTAATACGAAGATGTCATATAAGAGAAGAATGTTGCTCTGGTCACCCTTTTGTTATTGAAATTGTAACTCATAAACAATTTTTACGTACTACAGAAGGAAAATTAATTTCTGAAAAATTAAAAGCATTATATCTTTCTTTTGAAAATATAGAAGAATTATGTGGTTCTATAGCTTTTTTATCAAAAATTGGAGTACGACAAATTCGATCTGCTGCTATTACTTTTGGAAATCCTTTAAGAGTAGATCATCGTATTCATTTAAATGCTAAATATAATGAAAAAAATTTTGGTTTTGGACTTCTTCCTTTATCTATGAGAGAATGGCTTTTAAAGCAAGGTTTAACAGTAAATGAAGTTTCAGGTAATGAAGTTACAATACTAGGTTGTGCAAAAACATTATATCTTTATCAACAAAGACATGGTATGCCAACAAATCTTCCACCTATTCCTATAGAAGAAGAAAATATTGAAGAAAATTATAATAAAAAACTTTTTGATCAACATTTTATTCTTCCATCTGCGTTAGAAACTATTACATTAGATTCTTTACTTTCTGAAGGAGATCCAGAAATTCTTTATATAAATTGGGAAATATTGGATAGTGGTTCTCAAGGAGATGTTTTTAAAGCAATAAGAAAATTTGATAAAAAAGAAGTTGCTATTAAATGTATTACTATAAGGAGAGAAAAACGTGATATTCCACCTTTAATAAAAGAAGTTGCATTACTTAAAGCAATAAAACATCCTAATATTATTAAAATATATGATTGTTATAGAAAAGAAAAAAAATTATATATTATAATGGAATTAATGGATGGTGGTAAATTAACAGATTTATTAGAACCATTTGATAGAAAAAAAATAGAATTTAATGAAATTCAATTAGCAACTATTATGAAAGAAATATTTTTAGCATTACAATTTCTTCATAATTCTAAATGTATTCATCGTGATATAAAATCTGATAATATTCTTCTTTCTTCACATGGTGAAGTTAAACTTGGAGATTTTGGTTTTGCAACTTCTCTTAAAACGAATAAAGGAACACGTCAAACAGTTGTAGGAACCCCATACTGGATGGCCCCTGAAGTTGCAAGTGGAATGAAATATAATAATAAAGCTGATATTTGGAGTGCAGGAATTCTTTTTATTGAACTTTGTGATGGTCAACCTCCCTTAATGGGTTTAAATCCAATGCGAGCTCTTCTTAAAGTAAGTACAGGACCACCTCCTAGTTTAAAAAGTGCTAAAAAACGATCTCCATTGTGTAAAGAATTTGTTTCTTTTCTTTTAGTAAAAGATCCTATAAAACGACCTAGTGTGGATGATGCATTAAAACATCCTTTTATCGCTACATTGGCAGAATCTTCATGTCAATTTATAATAAATATGTTGAAACAAAGACAAGTTTCATAATTAATAAAAATATATATATATATATTTTTTTTTTTTTCGTGTTTTTTTTTTTTTTTTTTTTTTTTTTAATTGTTATATATTGTCGTAATTGGTTTATTTTTCTTCGTTCGTGTGTTTAGATAAACCTCAAAAAACTCACTTTTTTTTTTTTTTTAATTACTTTCATTTTTTTTTTTTTTTTTTGAGGTCTCCTTCTATTCTAGTTTTATCATTATTATTAAAATTATTTATATATGTAACTTCATATATATATATACATCTATATCACTATGAAATTTCTTAAGCGTACATTTCTTTCCCTTTCCCATCCTCTTCCTTCTTCTACTAATAATAATAATAATAATAATAATATTTTTACTTCTACAGGACGACGAGGGCGAAGTAAAAGTAGTACTACTCAAAAGGCCAATAATAATAATAATAATAATAATAATAATAATAATAATTTTATTATGATGCGAGGCCGCCCACGTGAGGCACCTGTTGCGGTAGACTTTTACAGAACTTCTTCTCCAACTGTTCGTTTCAGAGACCCCCGTAATGCGGCGGACACGCGCCCTAAAGCGGCCCTCACAACTCTCACTTTATTAGGCGTTATTTACACCGCAAGTATTAGTGGAGGTTACGGATTAGAGGAATCTGTGAGTGCTGGTGGCCCATTATTAACAATTATATTTCTGTGTATTATACCTTTTTTATGGGGAATTCCTGTTTCACTCTGTGTGGCGGAGCTTTCATGTGCGATTCCATCTAATGCAGGTCCTATTATGTGGGTAAATGTAACATTTGCGCCATGGTTTACATTTTGTACTGTGCTGTGGACGGCGTTTTTAAATTTTGTGGATAATAGTTTATATCCGACGGTGTTAGCGGATTATAGCGCAACGTTATTAAATTTAAATTTTTTTGAAAAATCTTTATTAAAAATTGTCTTTTTATGGTCTTGTGCTATTATTAATATGATTGGGGTTTATCTTGTAGGTGCACTTAGTGTGGGAGTTATGTTAATTACAATTTTACCTTTTTTTCTGATGTTTCTATTTCAATTACCTCATGGTTTTGATTGGGAGAGAGTTGCATTTATTCCAGAAAATATTAATTGGGGAGTTTTTTTACCCGTTGTAGCATGGAATTTTTCTGGTTTTGATAGTGCCGGTAACGTTATTGAAGAAGTAAGTAATCCAAATCCAACATTTATTCGAGCTCTTTTTTTAATGATAATTTCTGCCTTGGCAACTTATATTCCGCCTATTTTAGTAGGAGCAAGTGCTTCATCATTAAAAAGTACTCCTTTTCAAGAATGGGGAAATGGGTTTTGGGTTAAAGTTGGAGAAGCCGTAGGAGGTTATTCCATGGCGGTTGTTGTAATGATTGGGGGAACTATTTCAACAGTAGGTTTAATGACAACATTATTAACTACAACTTCTAGATCTTTAGCAGGCATGGGAACACTAAATGCATTTCCATATATTTCTTCTTGGTTATCACGATATAGTTCTAGGTATGGAACACCAATAAATGCTATTATTGTAAATACTACAGTAACATGTATTCTTTCTGTATTTTTATCTTTTGAAACATTAGTAGAACTTGATCAAGTTTTATATTCCTTACGTCTTATATCAATTCTTTTAGTCTTTTTACGATTACGATTTACACAACCTTTTTTACTACGACCTTATAAAGCACCAGGAGGTTTATTTTCAGCTTTTATTTGGGGTGGTGTTCCAATTCTTTTTAGTGCTATTCTTATTGTAGTATCCATGTTTGGAAGTGTTATGTTATTTTTTAGTACTATTACTTTAGTTGCTGGAACTATTACAGTTTCATTTATTGGAGTAAAATATTTTAGACCTGAGGGGTTTGAGGGAAAACTTGTAGAAGAATATGAAGATGCTGATATGCAAACTTATGGATCTGTTTTAGAATCAGAGTCTAATGAGTGGCGTGTAACACATCCACATCATACTTTTATTGAACGTGGAGAAGAAAAACACCCTAAATCGCCACACTAATAATAATAATAATAATAATAAATACCAGTAATAATAAATAATAGTAAACCGCAAAAACACCCAACTGAACTTTCTTTCTCTCTCTCCCTCTTTCTTTATTTATTTCTCCAAATAACGAAAAGGAGTGAATGGAAGAGGTAATAACAGTGACACAAAAAATAATAATAATAATATTAATTATAATAATAATAGTAAATAAATAAATAATAAAAATACAATAAAGATTGCAATTTTGTGGTAGTAAAGGAGAGGGAAAAAAGTGTAATGGATAGAAAAAAAGGAAAATGGAAAATGGAAAATAAAATTATATGTATAAATATTTACATAAAATATTATATTTAATAACTAAAAAAAAAATCTAAGGAATATTATGTGAGAGAAAATAAAAGAGGAAAAAGGTGAAGTGGATAGAAAGAGCCCAGTTAGTTAGTTACAGGAATATCTTTTATTTCACAATTTTTGTTAGCTTTATAAAAAGGAATTGACATTTATTATTTTTTAATTCCAATTAAGGCATGTTATTTTTTAGCCAAACATAGGCATTGAGAAAATTTTCAAATATTATAAGACCTTTTAGTTCAAATGAATCTTTTTTTTTTTTTTTATTATTTTATTTTTTTTATGTATGTGTGTTTTTTTCTTATTTTAATGTTGATGTGGTTATTTTGTTGTTCTTGTTTGTTTATTGACTTACGTGCAATTTTACTTTTGGATATTAATATTTGCGAAGAGACTCAAAGAATTAATTATTTTAATTACTTATATTATTATTATTGTTTTTTTTTTTTTTTTTTTTCAATATCGTATTTTTTCTTCTCTCTATTTACCTTCAAGAAAGAATAAAAAGGAAGAGCAAAAAAAAAAAAAAGGAATATATAAATATTTATATTTTTTTTTTTTTTAAGAAAAAATAAAATAAAATAAAATAATAAATAAAGATGTCTGCAGTTCAGAAACCTTGGGATGCACGTTACGTTAACCCAGCCATTCCCCACACCAACGCCTATTATCTGAAGTGCCTCGGTGGTGGTATTCTCTCCTGCGGCCTCACCCACACCCTCATGTGCCCCCTCGACGTCGTGAAGTGTAACATACAAGTGAGCCCTGAGAAGTTTAAAGGGATTGCCTCTGGGTTTAAGGTGGTGGTGGCGGAGGATGGGCTGGGGGCGCGGGGTATTTGGAAGGGGTGGCTCCCCACTCTCATCGGCTACTCCCTGCAGGGCGCGTGCAAGTTCGGCCTCTATGAGGTGTTTAAGGATGTGTACGCCAACATCGCAGGGGAGAAGGCGGCGAAGCAGTACGAGGGACTTATTTGGTTGGCGGGCAGTGCCTCCGCGGAGTTCTTCGCCGACGTCGCCCTGTGCCCGATGGAGATGGTGAAAGTAAAAGTGCAGACCTCCCCGTCTGGGACATTTCCCACAGGCTTCGGGGCCGCCCTCGCCGCGATGCGGGCTGACCCAAAGTCTGGATTCCCATATAAATCACTGGTGCCACTGTGGTCCCGGCAAATCCCATACACGATGGCAAAGTTTTACTTCTTTGAAAAGGTGGTGCGTCTCTTCTACACTTATGTCTTTACCAAGCCGAAGGAGGAGTATAATAAAGGCACTCAATTGGGGATTACATTTGCCTCTGGGTATATTGCAGGAATTGTCTGTGCTATTGTGTCACACCCAGCGGATTCACTTGTCTCGGCTCGTGGTAAAGCATCGAATGCAGGTAAAACGTATGGGCAAATTGCGGCGGAAACGGGTTATATGAATCTCTGCACTAAAGGTCTCATGGCACGTATTATTATGATCGGTACACTAACTGGATTACAGTGGTGGATTTATGATACATACAAGAGTTCTCTTGGACTCGGAACCAGTGGTGGATCTGGTGCTAAGAAAGAAAATAAGTAAGTAAATAAATAAAAAGTAAGAATATTGAGGAAGAGAAAGATAATTAAAGAATTCTTTGTCTCTCTTTCTCCCCCCTTTTTTTTTCTTTTTCTTTTCTCTGTGTCTTTGTGTTTGTTTGTGTTTTTTTGTCTTTTTTTTTCTGTTGTTGTTTTTGTAGTTGTTATTGTTGTTTATTATTATTTTTACTACTCTCGTCGTGTATTCATTCTCAGTTACTTTGTTAAATGCCCCCCCAAAAAAAAAAAAATATATATATATATATGTTTTTTTGTTTCTATGTAGTGAAAAAGTGAGTGGTGAAGATGTGAATGAATAAATTAATAAAAATAGAAACTTCCCTTGAGAATTATTTATTACTGTCTAAGTAAGGCAAAAGAACAAAGTAATGCGTTTGTGTTTATCCATCCGAAGTAATGAACACAAAAGTTTGAACAAGAAGACAGAGGAACAAGAAAAAATAAAAATAAATAAATAATAAGCCAACTAAAAGAAATAATATAATTTAGAAATGTAGCGAAATTCATGATTTAAATATTAAAATTCACTTTCTTTGCTTTTCGCTCCTTTTCAGCAGTAAAACCCCCTACCAAGGAAAAAAAAAAAAAATGAAAAGAAAAGAAAAGAAAAAAATTAAGGAATTGGAATGAAAGGTGCTGGGTTGCAAAATGAGAAGCAAGGAAAAAAAAAAGAATGTAAGGGGAATCAATTGAAAAATATTATTATATATTATATTTATAAAAATAAAAGGAAAATTGAAAAAGTGAAAGTGGTGGTAAAGAAAATGAACACTATACATGTGTGTATTCTGTTCAACGTAAACGACTATTTATAGGAGGAAGTGTTTTTTTTTTTTTTTTTTTTGACTTTTTTTAATTTTTCATTATTATCTCCTTTTTTGCGAAAGTTATAAAGGAAGAGAAAAGAAAGAATAAAAAAATAACATCACAAAAAAGAAAAAAAAGGAACTGTTGTACGCTTGTAGGGAATATTGATCAAGTAGGGGGGGGAGATATTGTGAGTTTTAGTACTCTCAAATGCATTTTTATTTACTCCTCTTTTTTTAATCCTATTCTTCTCTTTGATTTTATTATTATTATTTTTATTAACAGCAATGTTACTCTTATTTGATTTTCTTTTTTCGAATTTTTTTTTTTAATAAGGCATGAGTGAAAAAAATAGTAAAAAAGGTAAAAGTGATATGAATACCTCTGATACTAATTATTTAACAGATGCGGAGAAGTATTCACTCTGGTGTGAAAAAATTCGTTCCCTATTCACTAGTAATAAATTTAAAAAAAATGTGGAAAAAGAAAAGAGTGTAAACTCTTTTGATAGTAGTAAAAACTCAAATGAATTGGATGATATCAACGAAATAGATTTTTATGATCACATTGATAATAGCAATAATAATAATAATGACGCTACTGCTGCTAATAATGATGATGGTGATGATAATAATGAATTTCCATTTTGCTTCTACATGCGTATGTTAAGTGATGGAAAAAATAAATCAGGTAAATATTATAATACTTTAAATAGTCATGATTTCAATGAAAATATGAATTCTAGAAGTAATAGTAGTAATAGTTCTAGTAGTAATTTTTCATCAATTTCTCAGCAAAAGTTATATTTAGATGAGGATGCTTTAGCTGCACGATTAGCTTTTAAACTTAGTACTAAAGCTCGTGCTATTCGAAGTGAACAATTAAAACAAATTTCTCCTGCTCATTCTATTGTTAGGAGTAGTTCTTTACAAATAGAAGAAGAGAGAAATAATATTCGATGGCCTTTCCGTGATGTAAGTGTAGAGGCTATAGCTTCTACAGTTAATCAAGAATTACATGAAATGCTTATGTATGTTCGAAATCGTAATAAATTATCTGAACAATTACGTCAGCAACTAGTACAAACAAAATTACTTTTACTTCAACAAAAAGAGACATCAATATAACGTTTAAATATATATATATATATATATTATTATAATTTTTTTTTTTTTTGTGATGTTATTTTTTTTTTTTTTTCTTGATTTTTTTTTTTTTCTTTTTTTTTCCTGAGTAATATTTGTACTACATTATAATTTCATATTTCTTTTTTTTTCTTTCTACTGTTTTACTTGTATGTATATACAGCTAGAAAATTATACATATATTTATATTTATTTATTTTTTCCCAAATCCCGTTTATGCTGAATGAGTAGGCAAACTTCTGCCTTTGCGGCTGTAGAAAATTATAAAAAAAATGCAGCACAATTTACACGTCGCTCGTATTTACCTTCATGGATGAATAATCCTTCATGGGTAAACTCTATAGAGTTACCCCAGGATTATATTATAGAATTTACAAGAGAGGAAATAGAAAATTATAATAGTAATAATAGTTTAAATAATCCTTCCATAACAAATACCTCGCTCTTAGTATCACCACGAATAGGAAATATGAAGGGAAATAATAATAATAATAATAATAATTTTAATTTGGTAAATTCTGTACGACGTACTATGGCATTATGGGTCAATGATGATGAAGATGAAGAAGCTAATAATAATAATAATAATTTAAACTTTTCACAAAAACGTCTCATGTCTCTTTTAACAGATGTTATTAAATGTATCACCCAACGTACCCCATGGGACCCACCAGAGTGTAATACACCGGAACGTAAAATAATGTTAGCAATTGTTTTAAAAAAATTTATTGATCAATCCCTTGACCCAGTAGATGTTGGATTATTTGCAAAAGATATTCTTCGACGTATTTCAGACACTGATGTAGCACGGGAGTTACAATATTTATATATTTCTTTTACATTTGATAAAATGTGGAGTGGTGGGGATTCATATAGGCGTCCTGAGAATTTTATACATCATAAGTATTATAATATATTTCAAGAAGAATGTTTAGAGGAAGTTAAAAGACGATTACATATGTTAAATACGGATTTAAGTGGAAAAGAAATGAATGTTGCCTATGCAATGACAAAATGGAAAGAAATTCATGGAGTAAATCGTGGAAAATGTTTTGGTGGATTTTTAACTTTTTCATTAACAAATGTACAACTAAGAGTAGTAGGTAATATTAGTAATAATAAAAGTAAAAGTAAAAATGATAATCAAAAATTTACTCTTCCTAAAAAAATAAAAGCAGTATGGAGTCTTCGTAAAGGTAATAAAATTATTTCTTCAAATTTTATACCATGTATTGGTTTATTAAAAGGTAATGAATATGAATGGCCAAAAGAAAATCGTGTAACAATAATAATTCCTAAAGGAGCTAGTGAAAATTTTAAAGAATATAATATTGTTCTTGAATTAATAATTTATAAACAATCATGTTTTTGTTCTACTCCACAAGAAAAAATTTTAGCTTCTGCAAAGATAAGTGTAGATAATGCTCTTTATAGAAATATAGTACAACCAAATTCAACTTTACGTACATCTTCTACATTTTTATTAAATAGAAAACAAAATAATAATAATAATGAACCTTTTGTTAATCAAAGTGAAAAAGTAATTGGATATCATTTTTCTTATATTTTATTACCATCTAGTGAATTAAATTATCCTTGTAATATTGAATCTGCAAAAGCATTTTGTCATATGTCTTGTCTTGATGAAGAACATAATACTAGACCTCCTAATATAGATATAGATATAGATGAAGAAAATGAAGTTGAATCTTTAGTAATAGATAAAAAAATAATACCTAGTGATTCAAACTTAGATTCATGGAATGAAGATCATCATAGTTCTTTTCTTCGTTTAGTTGAAATTATAAATGATATTGATGATATTGCTGTTTCTATTTTTAAAGCATATTGTCGTCGTTATTTAATTCATGGTGAATTAGAAAAAATAGCAATTTTATCTTCAGTTTGTACAAGAAGTAATTTAACTGATCTTACATCTCAAGAACTTTGTGCTCATGCTTTAGCTTCTTTAGTAGATATAAATAATAATAAAAAATATGGTATAACAACTCGTGTTTGTGAAAAGATTGTAAAAGAAACTATTGAAATAACTCAATCTCATATATTTGATGTAATTTTAGCTTTAGAAGATATTAATTTATCATCATCATCAGCATCATCTCCCTCTTCTAATAAAGGGAATAAAAATGAAATTGAAGCCATACTTTCAGGAGCTAAAAAACTTCTTCGTATTCTTATAATAACAACAATAGATAAAAATATTGATATTGATTCTCATATTACATTAGCAGCAGCTAAAGAAATGCAACCTATATCTGATGCATTAGATAAATTAGATGCTCGTCTACTGCGAGAGCACCGACGAAGTGTTTCTCATACAACTTTAAATGATATATCCATCCCAGAACTTGATCGACATGCTGATAAAGCAAAACTTACTGGAAAAGCAAGATATTTATATGAATTAATTACACATGTAATGGAGCGTTGTCAGCGGGCTGTAACATTTGCAAAATTAACGGGTTTAAATTCTGTACAACAAATTGCTTTTATTCGAATTGAACAAATGGTGCAAGTTGTAAGTAATCCTTTAAGAAATGTTATCACTCGAATTTTAGCGTGTTTAGTGCGGGCACCAGATCCAGATCCACTCGGAGATACACTTGGACTTTTAGTTTTAACATATAATTCAATAATGAATCTTATAGATATATTAGATGCGGAGCCAAATACAAGTGAAATGTGTTGCGAGTTATCAAGTTGTTTTAATGGATTTCTTTCCTGTTGGTTTCCACTATGTGAGGAGCATATTTCAATTTGGATGTCTAATATCACAAATAATGAAGTATTAGAACCTATTATACCAGGCAATATATATTTTAGTGAATCTCCTGGTTTATTATTAGATTTATTACAATCATTATTAGCAATTTTTGTACGTTTACTTTCTTGGTCTGATCCTAGGCAGCATAAAATGTACGCCGTACATTTTTTTACATTAATGCAAAAAATGGGAGAAGCTTTTGTAGATGCCACAGTAACTCAAGGTAGGGTGGCGGTAAAAGTAGAAGAATGGTTAGTATGTTTAAGTAATCTTCAACGATATCAGCAATTAATAAAAGAATTTGGCAATCATGATGTGCAACTGCGGCTTATAAAATCTTTTGGAGATAATGATCAAGTTATGGAACATCAAAGAAAAGTTATTGCAGAACAAACACGAGCCTTAACCATGATTTCAGAAGATGAATTTATACAATATATTCAACAATCGGTAGAAAAATCTATGATAAGTTTTTTATCGTTTATTATTACAGATTCAGAATTATTGATGAAAGATTTAAGTTTTATTTCTTCTTCTGAAATACGAAATATAGATAAACGTTTCTCTAATTATATAGGAGAACAATTAGAAATTATAAAGAGTAACCTTGATACAAATCTTTTTAAAATATTTTTTAAAGAAATAATTTTTAAAGCTTACTATGGAGCTTTTAATCAAATTTTATTACAAAATATTGAAAAACAAATTTCAGAATCATATTTATCATTATTAATGCATCTTTTACATACTTTAGATGAAGAACTGGAATTATATGAAAATGATATTATGAAAGATGAATTTATTATTTTAAAACAACGAAATACTAAAATATTAACTATTCTTTTAGGACAATCTAGTGAAATGCTTATTCAAATGACTAAAACAAAAGAATTGGATGAGTTTGAACAAACGCAAATAAATTTTATTCTTCAGTCTCGTACTGATATTATGGCTAAACAGTATATTAAAAATTCTATATAACAACTAGCTTATTTAAAATATTATTATTAGTAATAATTAAATTTAACTTCATAACGTTTACAAAAAAAAAATGTTATGAGGGTGTCTTAAAAATGTTTTCATAAATGACTACCATGATTTCATTTTTATTATATGTTTTTTTCTTTTTTTTGTATTATTTTTCTTGAAGCGTGTGTAATTTCTTTTTATTTTTTATAAATATTTATTTTATATTTCTATTTTTTTTATTTTATATTATAATAATAATATTAATAATAATAATAATGTTCTTGAGCTGCTTATTTTCTTCACACATATATATTTCATTTTTTTTTTTTTTTTTTCTAATAGTTGGCTATTGCTTTAATAAAATAAATTTAAACTCACATTTACTCAAGACTTAGTGCATATTATTGCAAATATTGCTATTAATTATTATTATTATTATTATTATCCTCGTGAGTCATCCTGTTTATATATCTACATACATACATACATACATACATACATATCAAATTATATATATATATATATAAACGATGTATTTCTTTGATGCTGCCAGCCGAGGGTATGGGGCCCCTGCCTTCCCTCAATCTCAATCTCAGGCTCAGGCTCAGGCTCAGGCTCAGGCTCAGGGCCCTCATGTCTCCTTCTACCCCTACCCCGAGGCCCACCCTCAGACTCCGAGGTCAGGGAAGCCGCAGCCTCCACTCTTCGCGATGCCCCCGCCCCCGCCCTCCGTCATCGCCGCCCCCCTCAACTCCCCCGGCCTCATGTGGGCCCCCACCGGCATGTACGCCCCACCGCAATCCCACCAACAACAACACCAACAACAACACCAGACAGCTGCTATCATTGGGGGGCATGATACCAGCACGGGGATGCCAGTGTTTATATCCCAACCCCAACATCCATTACAACAGCAGCAGCAGCAACAGCAGTTATCCTCCGCAGCCTCACCATCACCAGGTGGGCCACCACTGGTTTATATGTTAACACCTGTTGCCATGCCACAGCCGTATAATACGCAACACTTTCAACCAGCAACGCCACAAGATATGCAAAACCAAAATATGACACCTTTTATGCCGCATCTTATGATGCATGAAATAATGACCCCCATAACACATCCGTCTAATATGATTCCTAATGATGAAATGTGGAAAAGAAACTCTGTACACACCCCAGATACCGTAGAATCTATGGATTCTAGTAAAACTAAAGTTGACGTTAATGTGGTATGTCGTCATTTTATGAATAGTTGTTGTAATCGTAGAAAGTGTCGTTTTTTACACACTCCAAGTGACAGTTCACTCCCTGCCATTTAAGGAGATCATCGCATTCGCCAGTCCAATTTATCTAACTGTTTGTTTGTTTGTTTTTTTCTTCTATTTATTTATTTATTTATTATTTTTTTTTTTTTTTTTTCATCAATTCGTAACACTGAAACACAGTAAAAAGGGGGGAAAAACAGTAAGGAATAAAGAAATTAAGCAGCATTATTATTATTATTTTTTTTCTGTTTCTGTGTAGATTGTTTGATAAAATGTAGATAAATGAAAGAAGCAAAGAAGAACGAATATACATATATATAGAAGGCAAAAAAAAAGGGGGGGGGGGAATATTAGTAGGTGCAATCAGTATAAGAATATTGCCGTATTCGAAAACGCGAAGCAAACAAAAAAAGAAAAAAAAACCTATTTTTGTTTCTCTTGTTGATCGTTTTCCTAGGGTTACTATTATTATTATTTTTTTTTTTTTTCATTCTTTTGATTTCTTTTTTTAATTTATTAATTTGATTTTTTTTTTTTTTTTTTTTTTACTCCCTCGTGGAATAGGGATTTTTATTTATTTGTGTTTTTCTCTGTGTTTGTGTGTGCGTGTGTTTGTGTGTGTGTGTGGATACATGTTTCTCTGTGATATTTTAAATGAAAAGAAAACCGAAAACAGGTAGAGAGTGAGGTATAGTATTAAATAATGAATGAAATAAAGCATCAAAAAAATAAAAGAAAAACTACCTGACCTCCACAATTCCTTCAAATAACCACAAAATCACGGCAAAAAAAGAAAAAAAATGCAAACCGTCAAGAGATTAAATTTAAGATAAAATAATAATAATAATAATAATTAAGCAAAAAATTTCCCACCTTTTTTTTTTTTTTTTTTTTTTCTTTCGGTATACACACAACCGAAAGAAAAACTTAAAAAAAAAAAAAAAGAGTGAAGGAGAGTGAGATGAAGGAGAAGGAGTCTTTGAGGCGTTAAAGCAAGAAGAAAGAGAAAGAAAAAGAGAGAGAAAAAGAAAAAAAAAAATAATAATAATAATAATGGTGAATTAGGCTCAAAAATCACCCTTTTTTTTTATGTATTTTTTTTTTTGATTATTATTTTATTTGGAATTTTTAACCCCCCCTTTTTTTAAAAATTTATTATTATTTTTATTACTGTTACTTGGTACTATGATCATTATTATGTAGCGATCGATTTTTTTTTTTTTTTTTTTTTTCGTGGGTGCCTGTGTGTTTCTCAGCAGCTTTGCTGGTAACAGCGAAAATAAATGAAGAGGAGATGCAAGTACACTAAATAAGAGGATTATCTCTTTCTATTTTTTTTTTTTTTTTTTTCTCTTTCGTACACACAAACAAAGAGAACAAAAAGAAAAACTGGGGGAAATAATAAAGAGAGAGGGAAAAAGTGGGGTGTACTTGTACATATTATTAAGATTATTATTTATTTATTTATTATTATTATTTTTTTTTTTTGCTGTGTTGTTGCCGTTGTTGCTCTGGAGTTGACGACACTTAGCACGACTGATAAGAAAAAAGAAAAAGAGAAATAATAAGTATTATAGATAGCAGAGAATAGGAAAAAGAAAAGAAAAATCAAAAAAAGAAGACGACTTGAAGTGTTCAGTTACTACTTCTACTATTAATTATTTATCGAGGCTCCTCCTTATATAATTTTTTTTTTTTTTTCATTATATCTTCATTGCTTTTAGAACTATTATGAACTATATATATATATATATATTGGTGGGATTAACTTATTTTCACTTTTTTACTTACTATTAATCAATCCGAATTGTTTTATTATTTATTTATTATTATTTTATCCCCTCATGTTTGTTTTATTTACTCCCCTCTGAAGATGAGAAGGGCTATAAAAGAAAAGAAAAGAAAAGAAAAAGAAACATATAAAGAAACTCCCCTTAATCCCATCCCACGTACGAAAAAGAAAAAATAAATAATTATTATTAAAAAAAAAAAAAAGAAAAAAACGGGAAAGAAAAAGTGGATTTCATCTTAAGCTCGTTTATATTTATGTATTTATAATTCTTATTTCTATTATTATTATTTATTTGTTTTTTGTTTTTTTCGATAGTACTTTGTTGTTATTATATGAATTGTTGTTGGTGCAATACCTGCCGCGGCGTTATCTTGCATCTACTTGAAATATATATATATATATATATATATGTCTTTTTAAATATGGAAAGAAAAAAAAAAAAAAAATAGTAAGTATATGTTTTATATATATATATATGTATTTAAATCTTATTTAGATAATTATTATTATTTTTTTGATTTTTTGATTATTATTATTATTTTTTTTTTTTTTTCTATCTCAAATGGATACACAGTTAATAAGAAAATATCACAACAAGAGAGCCGGTCGGTCCAAACAACAAACAAAAGCAAAAGAAAGCAAAAAAAAAAAAAGCAAACGAGGCAGTCATTTTCCTCTACATTGGCTGATTTCTTCTTTTTATTTTTATAATTTCTTTACTACCCTTCTTATTTTATTTGTATTTCTATTTCATGAATTTCTCTTCCCCCACCCAATTGTTTTTATCTATGAATTTGATCTTTTTTATTTTATTTTATTTTATTTTTTGGTTTTTGACTTATTTCCCCTACCTGTTTTTATTATTATTATTATTTTATTTTATTTATTTTTTTTTTTTTTTTTCATGGGAGTGTACGTGTGGGAGGATATTTCCTACATTGCCTCTTCTATCACTCAAAAATATCATATATTTATATATAAAATTATAGTAGATATATATGAATTTATTTTATTTTTTGTTTGATTTAGTATTATTAATTGTAACTCATTCTGCTGTAGAACTCCTTTTATTATTATTATTTTGATATATATATATATATATATATATACATATATATACGCAATAACAAGGTATAGAAAGAAATGAAATGGGGAAAAAAATTGGGGAGAAATGTAGATATACATAAAAATTAAAATTAAATTAAAACCAGGTGTACACAAAAACAAAAAAATTAAAAATAATAAAAATAAAAATAAGAAATAAAAACAAAAAAAATAAAGAGAAAAAAAAGTGAATAAACAAAGAAGGCTAAAGAAGACATGGGTAGAAGTATAAAAAATTAATTATTATTATTATTATTATTTTTTTTTTTTTTGTTCTTATAAAGTTCCCAAGAAAAAAAAAAATAATATAAAGAAAACCCCCAACTTACTTTACTTTTTTATTTTTCTTCACTTTATCATACTACTAAAACAACAACACACACATACACCAGTGCGTGAGTGTAAAGAACAAAAAAAAAAAAAAATTAAATTAAATTAAATAAATAAATAAAAACAAAATTTTTTTTGCAAATATTCTTTTCTTTTTATTATTACTCTTATTTTATTTTTTATCTTATTATTATTATTATTTTTTTTTTTTTTTATAGATAAACAAACACAAACAAAATTTTATTATTATTTTATTACTATTATTATTATTCCCTATTTATTTATTTTGTTCTTTTGACCACAGAGACTCATACATGATGCCTCCGCGTGTATAATGTAAGTTTTTTAAATGGGAAAAGCAAAGCAACAGAAATTTTATTACTAAGATAACAAAAAAAAAAAAAAAAAAGATTTAAATATTTTATAAAACGATTCAAAAAATTCGAAATCAAAAAAAAAAAACTTTAATAAGTTATCAAATAAAGAGGAGGAAGGAGAAAAACAAAAGAAAAGAAAAACGAATATTATACATCTATTTTTGGCGTACAATGCGTACGCACAAACAACAAAATTAAAAAAAAATGAAAAAAAAAAAAACTTGCAAAAAAAATGAAAAAAAAAAAAAAAATCATAGTTATAGCAGATTTATTTTTTGTTATTATTTTTATTATTAAATATTAATATTATTAACAGAGGCAGTTGTAGCAATAAAATCAAGATGGAGGTGAGAGTAAAAGAGAACAGAGGTTTTAAGAATATGTATATATTTACATATAAACCCCAGATTATTATTTGGATTTCTCTTTTTGCTCCTTTTTTTTTTTTTGGTTTCTTTGCGCTTTTTACTCTTTTTTTTTCTTATTTGAACTATGCGTATAACAAACAGTAAAGAGAGTGATTGAATGAAAGAAAATATATCATATATATTTTTTTTATTAATTTCTTTATATCTGTTTTTATTTCTCTTTGTTTTATCTATACATCAGTCTATAAAGAAAAGAAAGGGGTTTGGCCTCTATTTTCTCTTAATAATAATATTACTATTTATATATAAATATATTTATAATTTTTAGTAAAAACTGAGAAGATAGTGTTGAGTCATTATGAATGAACTCTCATATTCTCACATTTTTTTTTTTTTCTTGTTTATTCTTCATTTTGTTATTGAACTTCTCTCCTTGAATCCCAAAAAGTCATATTATTATTATTATTATTATTATTATTTTATTTTTTTTTTTTTTCCTTCTTATTTGTTGTAACACATATTGATATGTCTCGGTGGGGGGGGGGGGGGGGGATTTTAAAAAGACAAGTAGTAGTGAAACCCCCAAAAAAAAAAAAAAAAAAAAATTTTAAGTATCAACCACATATCAGAGCAGTAACAATCATAATTATATATATATATATAAATATATGTACCGAATGCTTCACCTCACCCCTCTCTCACTCCTTCGCCTCCTCCTATTGCTCCTCCCCCTCCCACCTGCGGCGGCGGTGTTTATGGGGTGTAATTACTCCCTCTTCTTCGACACCCCCACCACCTCCCTCGCTATTAAAAAGTTTTATAACAACACCGGGGGGGCGGCTGGTGGGTGGCCCCCGCAGTTCACAGGCGGCTGGACCCGCGAGGAGCCCTGCGCTTGGGAGGGGGATGAGCGGAGGTCCCCGCCCCCGGCAGGCCTGCGATGTGTGAGTGGTGGCTGGCACGCCTTCCCACCTAACGGCGACGGGGGATTATTATTTCTCGAACACTACAGTGGAGAAGCTGCAGGAAATATACCAGAGGAATTTAAAGCATTTCAAATGACAGCCGCCATTGGGTTGGCGTTTAATAAGTTAACGGGAACTTTATGGGATACGAGTTATCACTGTTTTTTACAAAAGTTAGATGTGGCACATAATAGGTTAAGTGGGACCTTGCCAAGTGATTTTATGATACGAAATATACATGCGGAGATTATTAACTTGGCGTATAATCAATTTAGTGGAAGTTTACCAAGAAGTTTATCAGGGTTAACAAATCTTGTGGTGTTACTTTTAGATCATAATGAATTTTCAGGTGAGATACCCGATTTAAGATTACTACAAAGTCTACATCATCTTTCTCTTGGATATAATAAGTTTTCAGGTAGAATAGGAAATTGGGTACAAGAATTACATAATTTAGGATGGCTTGAATTACAATCAAATAATTTTATAGGATCACTTCCAGAACTTCCAGGAAATATTACACATGTAGATTTTTCTAATAATAATTTTACTGGTGATATACCAGAAAGTTATGGTAATCTTGGATATTTACGATATTTTAACTGTACTGGGTGTAAATTAAATTGCCCTCGAAGTGATCTTCTTGATCATCTTCGTTTCTCTTCTCATTGTAGTAGTCGTAATAAAAATTCAATCTCAAGTTAAAATTATGAAGAGAAATATATATTTATCAGTTTTTTATTATTATTATTTTTTTTTTTTTATATTTATTGTCATTAAGAAAAAAAAAATAATAATTGGTTCTCATATAATGATATTTATGTTCCACCTACTTATTCTTCACTCTTACTATCTCGCACTTTTTTTTTTTTTTTTTTCATTTTCAATAATAATAAAAAAAATATAAGTTGGGTGTATATTTAGAAAATCGATATGGAGGCAAATGTCCCGGCAGCCTTCCTGGCGAGTCTTGTTGGAAATACTGTACATGTAAAGAGTAAGTGGGGCCCAGTGTATGTTGGGACACTTGTAAGCTGTGATCCATACATGAATTTACAGCTGCGGGATACTGTGGAAAAGGCTAAAGAAGAAACTGAACTTGGAGAAATGCTGCTGCGTTGCAATAATGTGTTATACATACGTGAAGTACCGAAAGAATAAAAGTGGAACTATATATGTTTTTACATATTTAAGAAGAAGTAAAAAAAAAAAAAAATTATTATTTCGAATTTATGATGGAGAAGAGGAAGAAGAGAAACTGAAAATATTTATCTGATATGAAAACGGCACAAATTAAAACAAAATAAAGGAACTTTAAGTCACATAGAAGAATATATATGTTTATTTATTACATATATATTTGTTGTTGTTGTTGTTGTTCTCCTGCCGTATTTAAAAAAAAAAAAATACCAATATAAACAAAAAAAGACCTATTTTTTTTTTTTTTTTGTAACAAAAAATAATTATATATTTTTTTTTTTATTTCTTTTGTTTGGTTTTTAATTATTATTATTTATTATTTTTTTTTTTTCTCTTTTGCTTTTTAGGGAAATTATCAGGTCTATTAATTTATCTTATTAAAAGAAAAAAAAAAAAAAAAAACATGGCGCACCTTCCAACCAAATGGGCTGAACGCAAGGACAAGCTGTACATTACCATTCAGGTAAGCAGTGCCACCGATGTTGAGGTGAAGTTCACAGAAAAATCCATCACTATCACTGGCAAGGGCATTACCCCTAAATCCTCCGAGCCCCACCCCCTCAATGACGAAATCCCACTTCTGAAGGAAATCAACCCCGAGCAGTCCACCTTTAAGGTGTTGGGGGTTGCCATTCAGGTGGTCGCCGCCAAGAAGGAGGAGGGGTACTGGAATAAGCTCGTCAACAAGCCCACCAGTAGCACCTCCAACTGGCTCTCCGTGGATTGGAATCTCTGGAAGGATGAGGACGAGGAGGAGGAGGCGGCGGCCCCCGCTGGCTTCGGCGACTACGGGGACCTCTCGAGTATGATGAATATGGGAGGCATGGGAGGCATGGGAGGGATGGATATGGGGGCCATGGGAGGCATGGGAGACTCCGATGATGAGGAGGGGGGGGATGAGGATGAGGGGGAGGAGCAGAGCCCCGCGGCGGACCTGCACGATCTCGACAAGTAAAAGCGAAGGAAATATGGAAAGAAGAAGAAAGAAAGAGAAATACATATACATATGCCCACAGAGAGAGAGAGAGAGAGAAAAGAATAAATAGAAAGAGAAGAGTCCGAGTGAACTGAGAAGAAAAGAGAAGGAAAGGCGGGGAATAAAAACAAGGAAAAAAAAAAAAAAACAGAATTTTGAATGTGCTCGATAATTGGAGGTGGAGAAGGGGGGAAAAGAGGATGTGAGTGGGGGGCATAATGGAGAGAGGAAAGGTTAAGAAAAAAGTAGAAATACAAAGGAGAAACGAAATAAGAAAGCAAATATATTTGATAGTGTTAGAGTTATGACACCGCCCGGTACAAATACACAAAAGAAAAAAAAAAATCCTTGCCTATCTTCCCTTCATCCTTCCACTCTCTCTCTTGTAAACATTCCCACTTCTGTTTTACTCTGCTTTTTCCCAAAGGAAAAGAAATAAAAAAAGAAAAGAAAAAAATATATTTATTTTTATTATTAACTATTATTTATTTTCCCTTTATTCTCTTATAATATTATTTTAAAAAAAAAATGGACTATCAAAAAAAAAAAAAAAAGTAGGGGAAGAAAGAGTGAGCCTGTTTAAATATTAGAAGAAAAAGAAACGGTTCCTTTTCCTTCCCTACTTTTTTTTTTTTTTTTCTCCTTTATTTCATACTTAGACTGTAATTTACCCAAGGAGATTTTTCTCACCTCAAAAAAAAAAAAAAAAAAATCATGTCTATTTCTTTTCTTTTTTTTTTTTTCCTTTTCCCTCAACCCTTTATTGTTTTTTAAATAATGAATTCATTTACACATGAAGGCATAAGAAATAAAAAATGGATAATAATAGTATTTTAGAGCGTCTTGATGCATTTTTTAGTGAAGGTGCAAATACAGATGCGATTGGAAATTTTTTAAATGAAGAACAAAGTGTTATGCAGAGTTTTGACTTCTCTAATGACAGTCGTGAAGCTCTAGAGTTATATTCTACATTTAAAAGATACGCCGCCGTTGTGGATTCTATACTTTACGCATTTATACAAAAAGAAGCTAAAAATGGGTTTATTTTAACTTTAGAGCAGTTAGCAACTGCAGTAATGGAAGAAATGGAAAATGAAAATGATTATTGTCGATATTTATGTACATCATATATTGCAGGTGCTTTAGATTTTGAAGCTTTTAAACAATTGGTAGCAGATGTTAATGATATGACAACCTATCCCGTTGGGGATGAGATTGTAACTACAGATAGTCAAACTGATGTAAGCAATGAAGAAGAAATATAAATAATAATAATAATAGAATTTTTTTTTTTTCTAATTCCTATATCGTTTTTAAAAAAGTAGGTTACTTTATTATTGTTGTTTTTATTTTTATTTTTATTATTTTTTTTTCTTCTAGCTGTTGATATTTCACATTTTCTCTTTTCTTTTTTTTTTTTATAATATGAAGAGCTGTTAGTATAATGGAGGCCTCACCACCCCCGGCCGCCGCCCCTATTCTTTACGGTCTCAATATGAATTTAGATCCTCTTATTTATGAATCTCCCTATAACTCCAATGACCTCACCAGTCTTGTTACAAGTATTCCTAAATTAGATTTAGAAAATGAATTTGTATTTCTTCGTCCTATTAAAGAAGAGTACTTATCACAACTTGAGAATTCACCTGCTATTCAATTAAGTATTGAATCATATGATCGATTACAAACGACAACAGCTTTACAACGAACAGATTTTCGTTGTGTTCCTTTTAGAGTAGAAAATATTATTATTGCAACTTCATTAGGACTTTGGAGAACAATAATGCGAAGTAATGAAATTATAGAAGCTTTAAGGTCTAAATTTGTAGGTGAAATAAATGAAAAAAGACGAGCAAAAAAAAATAAATTACCTATTCGTTTATTTTTTAAATTTCTTAATATGTTAAAAATTGATGTTATTGTTATGACTCCAGATAGAGAAAGTGCATCTGTTTTCTTTGCTAAAACATCAAATAGAAGAGTTTCTAATATAAATACTGTAGAATTTTTAGATTTATCTTTATTAAATCGTACTCTTCTTGCTTTCGAATTTAATCCTAATGAAAATTCTTGGTGTCCAATGCAGTTACCTGTAATGCTTAGAAAAAGGCGTGTAAGTATTACTGTACCAGAAATTTCAGGTGATATAAAATCTATTAGTTATTCAAATTTAAATAGAACTCGTTTTGATTCAACTTTACCAACAGATTTTGCACAAAGTTATAATTTAGATACTATGATATTTGATAGAACTGTATATAATCCTCAAATGGTAGATAATAAAATAGATGAAGATAAAAATGAAAAAAATAATAAAGAAAAAATCATACAAACTTCACCTTTTTCTGGAATGAGATATCCAAATATTAATCAATTAGATATTCAATTAATAGAAGTATTAAGACGTGGTTTACATCCTTTTTTATATCGTAATCGTCTTCGTTTTTTAATTTCTTTTCCTATAGCTTTATTAGGTTTTATTATTGGATTAGCTCTTATTATTTATGTAATAATAAATTTAGAAACATGTTGTCGTGATATTTCAACTGGAGAATGTATAACTAATTATAATAATGAATCATCTGATAGTAGTAGTTGTGATTTTTCTTTTTGTAATTCTTTTGAAAATCCAGCAATTGATTTTGCACAAAATACTTTTCTTTTTGGTCGTTCTAAAAGTCCAGGACGTTTTCTTATTGCAGCAATATGTTGTATGTTTATAGCATCTTTAGCAACTTTTGGAGTTAATTATTTTACAACACGATCAATTGCTAGAGAAAATTCTAAACCTTTATTTTATATTATTATTATGATTTTTCATATAATTATTACTGCAGTATCTTGTGGTTTTTCTGCATATGTATTATATGTTTTTTCTCATAAAAGTAATGAAATACCTTGTTCCTCATTTCGTAAAGATTATTCAATTTTGTGTAAAAATATTCAAGAAAAATCAGGTTTAAGATTTAAAATTGAAGTTCAAATTCGTTATTCAAGTAATATAGAACTTATACTTTCTATTATTTTACTCCTATTATCTCTAGTTGAATTTCTCACATCTCTTATACCACCAATGCCAGGAAATGAATTTATACAAAATTTACCTAAAGCGCGGCCTGAAACATATGTATTTTACCCAAGTCAATATGCCCCAGATGGAATTTCAAATTTAGAAAAAGAATTATTACGACAACGCATAGCACGACGTTTGCGTTTACAACTTAGAGAGCAAGTTAATCAACATGATATTCCTCTAACTCGTACCGCTACAATAGGAGAAATGATGTTAGCAAACCGTGAACAATCTCTTAATGGTGGGGTATTATTAAATGAAAATAATAAAAATATTTCAAGACATTGGGAGATTGAGGAAATTCGCAATCCTTTGCATTATATGAGAGAAAATAATAATTCTATGAATACAAAACAAGAAAGTGGAGTACGATTGCAACGGGAACTTCCTCCACAGGTATTAGTAGAGGTTGCTGAAATTAGTAGTCGTATTCAGAGTGAAAAGAGGTAATGGAATTTAAGATAGAATATTATTATGTAGACTCTTAATAAATATTTATTTATTTATTTATTTATTTTTGTTTTTACTTGCAGAAATAATTCTGTGTTACCAGTTTATATTGAATTTTTTTTTTTTTTTGTTGTTGTTTATTTATTTATATTGTTTACGCCCCTAAGAAATCTCTCTTGGGTTTTATTTCTTCTTAAATTTCATAATTTTCTCATCTGATTATTATTATTATTTTTTTTTTGTTTTTAATTCTTTATAAAATAAAATTTAAAGTAGTTGTAGAGGGATTGTATTTATTATTTGTGTTTAAAAACAAAAATAATAATAATAATACATAGATATATATATATATAAATATGGAAGTAAAAATAAAAGGTGCCCATTTAGTAGCCAAGTGGTTATGGGATTGTAGAGATGATACGTGTGGGATTTGTCGACAGCAGTTTGAGGCGTGTTGCCCCCAGTGCCGCTTCCCTGGAGATGATTGTCCTATTTTAACAGGAAAATGTACACACACATTCCATATTCACTGCATTGAACGATGGGCGGAGCGTGAGCAGGGGAATGCGGAGTGTCCTATGTGCCGTCAGCCATGGGAATTTTAGAAAATTAAGTAATAAAAAAAGAGAAAGAGTATTGTATCATACAATAAGAAAAAGAAGGGGGGGGGGGGGGAAAAAAAAAAAAAAACATGGGATAGAAAGTCTCACGATTAATTCATATATATATATATATATATATATATATTTTAATGATTTTTTTTTTGCTTTTTTTTTTTTTACTATACCTCTGACTGTATATTCACTTATTGAAATGTAATGATGGGGAAAGTTTTTCTCTTCTACATGTCTGTGTTAACATCATTTCTTGTCTTTTTTTTTTTTCTAATTATTTACTAATATGTAGTATATTTAAACTAAGTTAAACGATGATGAAACGTTCAGGTGTCATATTCATCCCATTACTAGCGAAGTCTAAATCATCCCCCTTCTTATCATCATCATCATCATCAGAAAATGAAAATGAAAATAAAACAATTTCATCGTTACGACTCACAGCCTCTGAAGCCCCAGAGTTATTAGAACCCTATGTAGAACCCACACCATTTGTAAGTGCAAAGCGACTTCAAGTCTTTTTAGCCTCTATGAGTGTTGGAGCCGTCACTATTGGAACAATTTATTATTTTCTTAGTAAAGCAATGAGTAAAAGTCAAGAAGAAGAACGTTTATATGTGCAACGGGTAGTGGAGTCAAATCGTCTCGCGTTAATGGAACCCCAAACTCTCGTACCAGACTTTACAGCCCCAAGTTCTTTTACAGAATTAAAAGAAAAAATAAAGCAACATGAGCGGGAATTAGCACGGCAGCAAGAACAAATTGATCGTCGTACTATTATGCTTCACACAGAAATAGTGTTTCGGGTAAAAGTGTGGTGGAATGCCTGCCTTACACATCTGCAAGAAGCTTTTGATAGACTTGGGGTTTCTATTCAAAAAAGGAAAGAACGTGCTGCAGTAGCACATATTAAAGAAATTTTAGAGGAAGAAGGATATGAATTGGTGAAATTACGTAATGGGAAAACACATATTTGGTAATATATTTTTATATTTTTTTTTTTTTTTTTTTTTTTTTCGTTAATTAAAAAAAAAAAAAAAAAAAATTCTATTAAATTCATTATTAGGAAAATAATTGATTACCTTGATGAGGGTGGGTACAATAATTTTTTTTTTTTTTTGGTTGTTGTTGTTGTTGTTCTGTATTGGATGTTGTTGTTGTTCTTTGCTTTCTACAGTCAATCTTTTTTTTTTTTTTTTTTGAGTTGCTTGGTATGAAGTCACTTCTCTCTATCTCTAAAAGAAAAAAAAAAATAGTAAGGAATATTTCAAATAAATGCTTACGCTGGTCTGGTTTGTTTTTGTGTGTGTTTGGGATGCCTAAAAGAGTATAGAGAGAGATTTTAGTAACTAAGCTTAAAGAAATTCAAGAAAAAAAGAAAAAATTGGGATAAGACCTCTTACATGTTCTATCTCCTATTTATATGATCTTCTTCCTCCCTACTTTTACTAATCTTACTCAAATTATAACCCCTCTTCCCTCCCTCCCTCCCCCCAAAAAAAAAAAAATATATATATATATATAATAATAATAATAATTCCTTTTCTTTTCTTTTTTCTTTATTTTAATTATTATTTAGGGTATTAAATTCATTTCCCTCACCTCCTCTCTCTCTCTCTCTTTCCCACTCACTCATATGATGGAGGCCACCTGTCTCCCTCCGACGTGTGGGGAGGCGACAGAAATCCCAGGCGTCCCCTCTGTTGGGTGTGTGGCCCTCCTCCAGCACGCCCCCCACTCCCCTGCTGGCTTTGCCGCCTGCCTCTTTGCCGCCCGGGAGGAAATTTATATTTTAGGGCCCGACCTCCGCCGCCGCAATGGGGCCCTCGCCTCCATACGATTATGGCGCCCACACTCACAACAAATACAGTCACAATCACAACAACAAGAGTTAAAGAATATACGAATTACATCACTGGTGGCATTCTTTCTTCTGCATCAACAAGAACAACAGCAACAGCAACCACAGCAGAAACAACAAGAATCACCTTTGACAAATAAATTATCAAGTTCTCCTCAAGAAGAGGGAGGAATAGCATCGGATGAAGTTTGTGCTATTGTTGCTTGGGAAAATGATTCTGGGGAAAGACAACATATAACATCTTTATTTTTTCCTTTAGTATCTGTTCTTTCTGGAATAGATCATGTACCTGGAATAGTTAAAGAAACTTCTTTTGTTCAAGCTAGAAATCAACAACGTCTTTTTCGTCTTTTTTATCATCCTTTTTTTACTAATATTTCATCTCGTGAAAATGGTATTCATGTAGTATTATGTAGTTGTTATGATGAAACAGTTCGAAAAGAAGCTTGTGTTTCTCATAGTGAAGAAAATAATAAACATGTTCTTACTCCAGGTGATTCACGTGGAGTATTATTAGGAAATTTTTCTTTTGTTGTATGTAGTACAGCTTTAGGTGATTCATCTAGAAAAGAAGTTTCATGGTTAGCTAAACCTCCTGATTGTGTTGCAAATTGGCTTCTTCCTGATAAATCTGAAGGTCTTATTTGTTCTATAGCAGTACAAAGAGAAAATTCTCGTGTAATTGCTGCATTTGGAACTACAAATGGACGTGTAATTCTTATTTATGCAGATGGGGAACGTATAACTTATCGTTTTGGAGGTCCTATATCAGATATTGCTTTTGTTCATACTCAATTATCTCATACTGATGAACGTTATCGTTATCAAGTTGTTTCGGAACTTCTTCAAAAGCATACAGGTAAAACCCCAACTAGTTTGGGAAGTAATTCTGTAATAGAAAATGCTGAAGATGCATTTGTGAGTCTTGTATTTCTTGATAGTTTGGGTCGTGTTATAGTACTTAGAGGTGTTAATGTTGGTACTCCAACTATACAAGTTGTTTTAGATATTCAACAGTTTGTTACTCTTGCAGGACTTCGTTCTTTAAATTCAGGGAATAATAATAATAATAATAATAATAACAATACGACTGAAGAACCAGCAGATTCTCGTTTAGTTCCTATTAGTTCTAAAAACTTTTTTGATCTTTCTTCACTTCGTCTACCTTTTCAATGGCGAAAACAAAAAGAAACACGTTCTGAATTACGTGAAACGGTAGGAGGACATAATAATATAACATGTGAAACAACTGATATAAATAGAAGACCATTACGAGAAGATGCTACACTTGCAGGACATATTTTAAGTCGTGGTTTATTATGTTTAACATGGACTACTGGATTACGAGGTCGAGTTGAATTAGTTGTAAGTACTATGAGTCAATCTATTGTTTCTATTCCTTTTGATAAAAATGAAGGAATATTTTCAATTGCTGGGGTAATTGTAGCACCAGAACCTATGTTTTTTGTAGGGTTTGTTGATTTTTTTAATACAGGCGTAAAAGAAGTTGTAATGGCTGGAATAAATCATGTACTTGTTGCAAAAGGATCAAGAGTTCAACAAAAAGAACGAGCTGCACTTTTATTACGACTTATTAAAAACAAAGATAGGAGAAGTGTTGTATCGGAAAAAGAAATTATGGAAACATAAAAGATGAGTATTAATATATTGTGTGTGTTTTTTTTTTTTTTTTTTGTTGCTATTATTTTATTTCAAATATTAATAAGCATGGTTTTCTTACTTTAGCTTGTATCTCAAGTATTATTATTATTATAAAATAATAATAATAATAATAATAATAATAAATGCCATTTTCTTTTTTTTTTTTTTCTTTACTCTTTTAGGTACGAGCAACTGATGTTTAATTTACAAAAATATTTTTAACGATTAGATAGTGTAAAAAAAAAAATTATATATATATATATATATATTTATATATCATGAGTAAAGTAAAACCTAAACGGCGAAAGGTAAAATTAATCAAAAAAAAAATTTATTTCATTGTTTCCGTAATTATTGTATCAAGTATTCTCTTTTTTCTTTCACTACCAATATTAGATAATAATGTTATGACAAGTGAAATAAGTGAAAGTTCAAAATTGAAAGAGAAAAAAAGTAAAATAGTAATTACTTCAAATGAATTAGTAAGACCTGCATGGAATATATCATTAGAAATTGATCATTTATTACCTCAAATAAAATTAAAATTAGAATTTTTTTCTAAAAAAATTGAAAATTTTATTCAAAAAGTACCAAATATTTCAACACTTAATAAAACATGTCATTTTGTTTATCCATTAAATAGAAAGGTAACCAGATATGAGTATTCTACAGGACGTTTTCGTAAAAATCACACAAAAAGTCCTATAGGTTTATTTGATTCTTTTCAACAACGTATAAATAATAATAATAATGAATATTATATTTTTAATTTTACAGATTCATTACCTTGGACTTTAAAACAAACTCCTATAGTTCTTTCTAATGAATTTAATATTACACGAAGTTTTGGAAGATGGAAGTCTTTTTTTAGAAATCCTATACATTATAGTAATTTGGGCTCATTAAATTCTTATGATACTAATAAAGAAGAAATACTTCCAACTGTTGGAGAATATAGTAATACACAATATTTTGAAAAACAACCACCAATGTATATTTTAATATTTCCTAATGCTGTTACATCTAGTGGTCATGTTATAACGTGTGATGGAAGTGTTTATACTGCTGGAGGTTGTTTACGAAAATGGTATTTACCAGCTATTCATGAAGAGAAACAACTAGATTGGTATACTATTATAATTCCTATTTGTGATGATTGGTGTAAAGGGTATTTTCATTTTACACATGAACATTTAATTCGAATAGCACTGGTGCATAAAATATTATTAGAAAGAGAAGATACAAAATTAATTTTATATACTCCAAGTAGATCTTTTCAACATCAATGGTTAATAGATGTTTTAGGTATACCTTCTTCACGTATATTATATAGTAATCGTCCTATTCATGGAAATCTTATTTTATATCCAATGCCTAATACATGTGGTACTATGTTTACACATCTTTTATATTCCATGCGACATATAGTATTTGAACGTTTAGATTTAAAATCATTTAATATTCCTATAAAAAAAGAAAGAAAACTTAACCTATATTTTGCAGAACGTAGAGGTTTATCTAGAATGCCATCTAATTATTATGAATTAAAAAAACGATTAATAGAAGAATATAATGATATTTTTTTATTTAGTTCTTCTACGAATAGTTTGCATGTAAGTAAACAAATAAAAGCTTTTTATGAAGCAGATATTGTAATTGGACCACATGGAGCAAATCTTGCAAATGTAATGTGGATGCGTCATGGTACACATTTAATGGAATTTATGTCTTATACATATGCTAATATGTGTTATCATACAACAGCAAGTAGTATTAATGTAACACATCATGCTATTTTTCATAAAAGAGGCAAAGATCAAAGTTATAATTTATCTTATGATGATATTAAACGTCATATTGACTATGCAATTAAGGATTTGCGTGTAACGTCTTGACACAGAAAGACAAAAAAAAAAAAAGAAAGGGTTTGTTTTGTTTTGTTGCTGTTTTGCGTATTAACTATACCCTAAAGGAGGTTGTAATATATTTATTTTAAGCCTTATTCTATTTTTTTTTTTTTTTTTCTTTTTTATTTTATTATTATTTTTTTTTTATAGTCTTCCTCTTTCTTCTATTTCTTCTTTTACATTTTCCTTTTTTTTTTTTTCTTTTTTTTTTTTTTTTTTTTGATCTATGTATCATCAAAGTACGAATTCAATTTTTAAAAATATAAAACAAAACAAAACAAAATAAAATGAAGAGGTTTAAAGCCTCCAAGTATAAAAAGTTTTCCCAAGCTAAT
The DNA here is from genome assembly GCA_030849755.1 of Trypanosoma avium. Classification (NCBI taxonomy): domain Eukaryota; phylum Euglenozoa; class Kinetoplastea; order Trypanosomatida; family Trypanosomatidae; genus Trypanosoma; species Trypanosoma avium. The sequence continues at coordinate 170,262 of JASANY010000934.1, read as the reverse complement.
GTTGATTATCTTTGTCATGAAGTTCAACGAATGGAGGAATCGCAATTATTTTACCCCGCCGACTTTATTGAAGCCCTTCGCGAGCTTGCAGAAGTTATTATTTGGAGTGATAAAAACGTGGACCCGCTCTTTGATAGTTTTCTTGAAAAAAATATGATGAGTACATTTGAACGCGTGGTAACAAATGCGGAGTTTCCTTCATTAGTAAAAGTGCAAGCCATTCAATCTATTACGATGATGCTGCAAAACCTCACTCGGAAGTCGTCTATATATTATGTGTGTAGTAATAATCACTTAAATCGCATTATATCAATTGCACTAGATGAGAATGATGAGGAACTTTTTACGATGTATGTTTCGTTTTTAAAAACATTAGCACTTCGATTAAATGAAGACACGGTGCAATTCTTTTTTGAACGTGAAACAGGGGCGTTTCCTTTATTTGATCGAGCGGCGAAATTATTAGATGCATCAGATCGTATGGTGCGAGCTGCGGCGAGGCAAATTGTTATAAGTGTTGCCCAATTAACAGATTCTGCTATTATACTATTTTTAGAAACCGCCTTAAAAGATGTGTTTAAACTTATATCACAAGTATTATGGGTACAAATAAAAAATCTTGGGGAAGTTAGTATGGAATATGGGAATATGGAACGGGATGAAAATAGTAATAGTAATAGTAGTAGTAGTACAATAATACCTCTGCTAAGTATAAGTGCGTTTAGTGATCGATTAGAAGATATTGTGGATGATTTATTTTATATTAATGATCTCTTTTCAGTACCACATTCGTTTGTTGCAAGAACTTTGGAGGAAATTCTTGATAGTGTAGTTATTATTCCTTTATTAAAATCCGTGGAGACAAGTTCTAAAAATTCTTATTTTACTTTTTCCTCCTCCTTATCATCAACCTCATTTGAGTTTAATAATAATAATAATGTCTCTATTAATTGTGTTCCAGTAAGTACTGCGTTGTGTGTACTCACTCGTTGGATTTTAGTGAATAAAGTAGAAAGATTACAAATTATTTTTCAAGAACGATTAATTAATTATAATAACAAAAATGGTGGATTATTAGTTTATATATTACAACATGGATGTATGCAAGGTATTTCAGGAGCTGTTGTACTTCTAGAAGCTATGGTAAAATCTAAATTAGTAATTATACAAAATGAAAAATATATCGATACAAAAAAAGAAATGAATAAAGAAGAAAATGGGGAGAATATAGAATTAAGTAAAGAAGATGAAAAGGAAAATAAAAATAAAAATAAAAATGGAGGAGAATTACTATTAAAAGATATTCTCAATGAAAGTTGGAATATTGATGAATTAGATGATGAAACTCTTCCACCACTTGAACCATGGGTTACACCAACTTGTGAAGTATTTGTTAATCGTATGTGTAAATGTATTAAAAATAATAAAATAAAATTATGGTGTAAAGGTCTTACATCTGCTCTTTATTATTTCATTACACGTAGTACATTTACTCGTTTATCTGTTTTTGATTTAGCTATATCACTTCTTATGAATTTTATACATCAACCAAAAGAACAAGGTATATTTTTAAAGGGATTATTATTTTTGTCTCTTGTAGTTGTTAGACGTCGAGCAATCAGTTATGCAGAATACTTAGCATCACGAAAAAAAATTATTATTACTAATTCTTCTAATGATTCTTCTAGTACTTCTACTTTTACAAATGTTAATTCTGGTGGTGATTGGTTACGAACCCCTTATGAAATTCTTTTTATAAAATTAGAGAATGTATGTCGTGAATTTAATGTAGTAAAACATAATTTAAGTGAAGATCTTACTAAAGAAGTAAGTTTACTTTTACCATTATTACCTAATTGGGATTTTTTAAGAATGGAGTTATCAAAACATAATAATAATAATAATAATAATAGTACTATTAGTGAAAACTGGAAAGCCATACTTCGTGAACCTCTACGCTATGCTACACTTCAAAAAAATATTTCTACTATAGTTTCCTATAGAAATCGTGCCGCCCATGATAAATCTGAAGAAGAACGAAATGAATTTTTAATATGGATGTCTATTCGTCACTATATATTTAAAATTTTTTACACTAGAGATAAACATAATTCACAAGAAAAAGAAAAAGAAGAAATAATAGATAGTTTTCTGTTGAAAATTCGCTCCTACGCCGTGCGTCACCCAGCAGGTTCTAATATATATATTTCTTCAAGTACTAAAATGTGTTTTCGCTGCGAATTTGTAAAAGAAAGATTTATTTGTAGTGATAATAATAATAATAATAGTGGCCCACAACCAACACGGGTAGCTGCTGGGACTCCAATGTATATGATACTTAATGATACTGAAGCTCTCTTTATCTCTAGTAATAAAATAGAAGAAAACAACAAAAAAGAATTAGTAATGAATCCTTCTAATATTAATAATAATAATACATCAGTGCATCGTGTGATATTTGCTTTACAAATTATATATATTCAAGCTGTAGTATCACATGCGCCATTTTGTGTTATTATTACTCACGCCCACCCAAGTTCTCCAATGCAAATATATATTGTATTTCGTCACCGACATGCTGCTACTGCTGCAGTTGAAATGATAAATAAACTTTCAAGTTTAACTCGCCGGTGTGGGGCGGTGTTACTTTATCATGCCTTGCATCCAACACAGAAGCAATCATTATCATCTGTGAATAGTAGTGAGGTGTTAACAACTGAAGGAGATGAGGGGAGTTAATAATAATAATAATGAGAAAAGAGAGAGAGAGAGAAAGTGAGGGGATATGTGTTTTTGTTTTGTTGTTGATTATCTTGCTACTCTGTTTGAGTGGGATTTGTCACAATTTTATTGTTGCTTATTGTCTTATTCTTTTTTTTTTTTTCTTTTTTTTTTTTATTATTTTTTTTTTTTTCTTTTCTTATTCTTGCCTGTAACTAAAAAAAAAAAAAAAAGAAAGTTGGATAAAATTTAGAAAAAATGGTGTTGACCTAATTTATTATGGAGCTAAACCTATTTAAATATTTCTTTTTTATTTTCCTCTTTTTCAGTTGTTTTTCTTCTTCGTTAAAATATAGATATTCAAGAAAAAAAAAAAAGAAATGGAAATTACTACTTCTTTCAAAGCAGGTGAAATAATTTGCCCTGTTCCAGCAGATTATACTCTCGAATATGAAGAACTTGTACTTTCAAATGGACTTCGTTTTAAACATCAAATAGAATTTAATGCTACTATTATAAGTCATTTCATTATTGCCATAAATAATATAGATGTAGGTGAAGAAGTTAAAGTTAATCTTAATACTATGGTTTATGATTCAGATAAAAATAAAAAATATAATTTTCCTGGATTTAAAAACCTTACAGAAGAAGAAAAACAAAATTTATATATTTATGCTGATGAAAGTGTACGAAAACAAGCTATTTTAAATGGATTTATTCCACATCGTAGTGAAAGTGGAATAAATGTAATACAAACACCAAAATTTTCTCTAATTGCTGTTTCAAATGGAAGTTATAAAGCTCAAACTACAGTTTTTACTTCTACAGGAGTTCTTTTACCTTTCCCTGTTCGAAGTACAATTGAATTACCAGGAGAACAACATTTACGATTAACTGGTGGTTCTGAATTTATTCGACATGCATGTGAACCAAATCTTCAATTAGAAATTGAAGGAAATGCTATTCGTGGTATAGCATTACGAGATATAGAAAAAGGTGAATGTTTAACTTATAATTATTTATATACAGAATGGGATATTGCCCAACCTTTTCATTGTGATTGTAATACAAATTTATGCTATAAATTTATAAGAGGTTTTCGTTATCTTGATGCAGAAAAGCAAGTATTTCTTTTACCAAATGCAAGTGAAGCAATAAAAGAAAAATATAATACGCCTTCACCTACTACTGCATCTTTAACATTACTTCAAAAAACTACATGTGTTGCTTTAACATATGAAGGAAAACTTGTTTCTCAACGTTATGTATCTTCTGGTACTGTTTTATTTCATGTTAATCGTGTACGTGGTCTTCCACGTGAAATTGTTTTGGATAATTTATGTATTCCTCATAGTTGTGATGCTAATAGTGTTTTATTAGGAGGACGTTTAATTGTTTCGAGATCATTACTTGCAGGAGATCCCGTAACATTTAATATATGTACTCTATTTTATGAACTTCCATTACATTTTAAATGTAATTGTGGTTCTAATAATTGTTCAGGAATTATAAAAGGTTTTGATGGTTTAAATAATAAAGAAAAAAATAGAATTATGCCTTTTACAGAACATAGTATTGTTTCAGAAGCTTTACGTCGTGGGTGTCCTGTAGAAAGTTCTAGTCCTTTAGTTAAAATAACAAGAGATCCATTTATTGGAGGATTAACAAATGCTACAAATTTTATTCCTAAAGGAACTCGTATATTTCATATTAAAGGTCTTATTTTACCTTTTCCAACAATATATACTGTTCTTTTAGAAGATGGAAAACATTTATTATTTGCAGAAGGAGCTCAATGTTTAGCGCATAGTTGTAATCCTAATACTCGTCTTTCATTAGATGTTTCTATGGGAATTGCAAATGTTATTGCAATACGAGATATAAATAATGGTGAAGTAATTTCTTTTAATTATCTTACTTCAGAATGGGAAATGGCAGCTCCATTTAAATGTGGATGTGGAAGTAAAAATTGTTATGGAATGATTAGAGGATTTCGTTTTCTTGATGAAAATACACAATTACGTATTTGGCCGCAAACAACTGCGGGAGTTAAATCTCTTTTAGCACAACATCGTCGAAGCGCATTATTAAGTCTTGATAATTCACTTGTTTATATTCATGAAAGTTCTGGTGAACTTCGTATAGCACGTGATTTACCTTCAGGTATTATTATATTTAATGCTATAAATTTTAGAATTGTTGGAAATGAAATATATTTAGATGGTGTTAAAATTAAACATTCTTGTAATCCAACAGTGGTTTGGCTTGATGGTAAAGTTGTATTATGTAATGCCTCTTTACGAGATGATATTGTAAGTTTAAATATAAATCATATTATTTATAATACAACTCCATTTATTTGTTCTTGTGAATTATTTAATTGTGTTGGTGAAGTTCGTGGGTTTTCTGCTCTTAATAAAAATCAAAAAGATGCTGCAATGGTTTATGTTAATTCACAAGTACGAACAATGGCAATAGATAATGGATATATTGCAGGAAGTTCTTCACCTCTTGTTGAAATTAAATTAAATGGACTTATGGGACAGGCAACATTTGCAAAACATAATATTAAAAAAGGAACTCGTTTTTTTAAAGTGACTGGACTTATTTTACCTTTTCCTACAATGTATACAATATTAATAGAGGATAAAAAACATCTTCTTTTTGCAGATGGGGCACAATGTCTTGCACATAGTTGTAATCCATGTGTTCGAATTATTACAGATAATATTGGTAATAAATTAGAATGTATTGCATTAAGAGATATTAAACAAGGTGAAGTTATTTCATTTAATTATCTTACAACAGAATGGGATATGCAAAGTCCTTTTACATGTTTGTGTGGTGCAAGTAATTGTTATCGTGATATTAGAGGATTTAAACACTTGGAAGATGATTTAAGACAAAATTTATGGAATATGACTACTACTGCTATTAAATCTCTTGTAATATCAACTAAAAATATAGATGCATGGGCACAAATTGCATCAACTAATCTTTTTGTAAATAATTCTGGTATTGTATGTGTCGTAAATGATATGATAGAAGGAATATTACTTATTAATATTTCTTGTGTAGAAGTTAGAAATGGATTACTTTATATTGATGGTTTAAGAATTCGTCATAATTGTTCACCATCTGCTGCAGTTATTGAAAATAAAATTGTATTAATTCATTCTATTTCTGCAGGAGAAGAAATTAATGTGGATATTAATTGTTTAATTTATTCTTTACCTGAAGAATTTATTTGTAATTGTAATACTTTTAATGAATCACATATTATACGTGGATTTAAATGGTTAAAAGAATCTGAAAAACATAAACGTATAGTTTTTACAGAATCAAGTGTAAGAGCTGCAGCTCTTCGAGATGGATATTCTACAGAATGTAATTGTTCTTTAGTAAAAATTAAAAATAGTAATAGAGGATTATCTATTTTTGCTAAAGTTAATATAAATGCTGGTACACGTTTTATGAATATTAAAGGTTTATGTATTCCTTTTCCAACATCTAATACAATTCAAATAGAAGAAAATAAACATCTTTTACTTTATAATGGAGCACAATTTATTTCTCATAGTTGTGAACCTAATATTCGTATTCGTGTAGATTCTATGAATGGTACAATTGAATGTGAAGCTTTACATGATATTGGAACTGAAGAAATTATAGCTTATAATTATGTTACAACAGAGTGGGATTTACATTCCCCATTTCAATGTTTATGTAAAAGTTTGAATTGTTTACATAATATTCATGGATTTAACTATTTATCGAATTCCCAACGTTTAGCAATACAAGGACAGGTAACTCCTATTATTCATCATCTTGCCAATGGTACAATTAATTTTAAATTACCTTTTATGTTAAAAGCAAATTCATTAGGAATGCTTCAAGTCATTAGTATTATAACTCGTGGAACTGTTTTATTAGAATATTCTAATATTGATATTCAACCAACTCAAGTTTCTCTTTGTAAAGATTCTTATATTATTCGACATAATGAAAATGCAAATACTATTTTTGTCGAAGGCCGTTTTATTGCTAAAGTCACTATTGAAGAAGGTGAAATATTAACAGTGGATATGAATTTATTTGTATATGATATGAAAACATTATTCCCACGTGCCTTTATAGAAAGAGGTCAGGGATTTTATTACTTAAATGAAGAAACAAAACAAAAAAAATTATATTTATGTGAACCCGCCGTACGAGCACAAGCAATGCGGGATGGGTGGATTGTAAAATCATCTTCTCCTTTAATTAAAGTTCAACCTAATGGAGAAATGGGTCAAACTGCCTATGCAACAGAAAATATAAAACAAGGTACAATTCTTTTTCATATTTCTGGATTTATTATACCTTTTCCCACAATGTATACAATTTGTGTTGGAGAAAGTCAACATCTTTTATTTGGTGATGCTGCGGAGTGTATTGCCCATCACTGCGACCCCAATATTCAAGTTATTATTGAAGAAGAAAGTATGAGTTTACAATTTATTACAATTAAACCTATTTGTGCAGGGGAAATGTTAACATTTAATTATTGTACAACGGAGTGGGTGATGAATACACCTTTTGTGTGTTTGTGTGGTTCGCAATATTGCGCTGGAACAATTCGTGGATTTATTAATTTAAGTAAAATTGATCGACAACGATTGTGGCCTATTACGAGTCCTGTGGTGCGACGATTTGCTGGGAGAGAGGGTTTATAATAATAATAATAATTATTATTATATATATATATATGGGGAAAGAGAATCTTTTCAGGCTATGATACTTAAAATTTAGATAGAATATTTTAGATTTAAAATATATATATATATATATATAAAGAAAATAATAATAAAAATGTAGGGTGGGTTTTATTTGTTTATTTATTTATTTACTTTGATATTATTTTATTATTATTTTTTTTTTTTTCTTCTTCTTCCAGTAGCGTGTTGAATGCGCTTTTTTTTTTTTTTTTTTTTTTTTTAAGAGTTTTAAAGGGTAAAAAAAATTTTAATTTTCCTACTTTCCCACCTCCTGTTCTCCTCGTACAAAAAAAAAAAAAAAAAGAGGCGAGAGAGAAGTCTACAGGCTCATTCGATCGAAATTAATTTATTTTTATAATTTACTGTTTGTTTTTCTTCTTTATTTATACACTTTTTCACCTATTGGTCATAGAATAGCTTTTATGAGCTTATCATTTATATATACGCATTATTTCTTTTTGTTTTTTGTTTCGCCTTCGTGGCGTCACTTTTTTTTTTTTGTTGTTGTTGTTGTTTTTTTTTTTTCAATTTTTGTTTACTTCAGTGCAACAAAATATATATATATATTTATTTATTGTGGTATCTGTTAGATTTATATTCTGATTCTGTAAAGTGTCTGTTATTATTATTATTATTATTTTTTTTTTTTTTCATTTTTCTGTTTTGCATTCTCCTCAATATTTTAAAGACATTTGAAATAGATTTTTGGAACTTGTAGGAATAAAACAAAAGTTTATAATTATATATTTTTTACATATATAATTTTTTTTCTCCTGCAGTACTATATAAGCTTTAAATCTGATTCAAGGTAATAAGAAACAGAAAAGAAAATATATTAATTAATAAATAGAAAAAAATAAAATAAAATAAAATTTATGACTTCTCTTACTCGACAATTACGTTTTTATAAAAATGATGTTTCACGAGGGTTTAATAACCCTATGCGACGTTGGTTTTATCATTATTTATTTAGTGGAGTTATTTTAGGAACTGGATTTTATATTTGGGGACAATATAAAATAGCAGGATGGGAGGCAAAGTACCATATAGGAAGTGGAAAAAAACTTTGCTCTGATGTTATGTTAGAATTTTTACTTTTATTTCCTTTTAATTATATTTCACATGCATTTGGGCGTTTTAGTGAAAGTGTTATTATACCAGAGTCTGTACATTGTTTTTTAATTAATATTTTAGTCTGGTGGTTTAGTATTGATATGTCAGATGTAAAAGAAGATAAATTTACAACTTTACAAGAATTCTTTATTCGTCATTGGAAAAATGAAATGCGTCCTATATCACAAGTTCCTGTAACTTCCCCAGCAGATGGAGTTATACTTTCAATTCAAGAAAATATTGAAAATGATCAATTAATTCAAGTCAAAGGTATGTATTATAATATTCAACGTCTTCTGCGTCGAAAGTTAACTCCAGTAGAGGAAGGGAAAAGACGTGTGGCAATTGTTTTACATCTGCGTATAAAAGATTATCATCATGTTATTTCACCTGTTACATTTCATTGTAATGAAGTTATTTATATTCCTGGAGCTCTTTTACCTCACACACGTGCCGGATATCATTGGATTCCTTCTGTACTTCCATTAAATGAACGTGTTGTGCTTTTAGGACGAACTAGTGAAAATAATAATAATAATAATAATAATAATAATAATTCAAATGAAATTACAAATATTGGACTTGCCTTAGTTGGTGGAACTCTTACAGGTCGTATTGCACTTCACTTTGATGCTCGTGTGCAAACTAATTTTTTAAATCCACCAGAGTACGCTATTCATCGACAATATTCAACAAATCCTTTATTAAGTAAAGGTTTATCATTAGCAACTTTCTATTGGGGATCTTCTGTTGTTCTCGTTATGGATGTACCAAAATCTGCGTTATTATCTGTAAAGACAGGGGATATTATAAAAGCTGGGGAAGCACTCATCACATACTAGTGTGTTTTTTTTTTTTTTTTTAGTTATTTCTTTGTTTGTTTGATATTGTTGTTGTTGTTGAAGAAAAAAAAACATGGAGAGCTGTGGTTAAATATTTTGTATATACTTTTAGCTTTTTTTTTTTCTTAAATTACTATTATTAATAGTGGTACTCTTTTTGTTATTGTTTTCATTAATGCAATGCATTATTATCTGATATTACTATTATATTTTCTTCTTTTTTATTATACTTTCTTTACATTTAAATATTATGTATAATAGTAGTATTAGAAGAAAAGAAAAGAAAAGGAGGAATAATAATAACAATTATTATTATTATTAATTATTAATTATATATAATGAGTTACGCTACTTATCCAGCAGATGAAGCTGAAGTCAATGTGCTATATTACAAAATTGAAAAACTTGATAATGATTTAAAAAAACGTGAAGTCCACCTCGCTGAGTTAATTGATGAAGTTGTTTACGCTGAAGATAATAAAGACAGAGCCGTGCGTCGCGCTGAGGCTGGCCGCTATCTTGTGCTTCAATTAGAGCAACTTTTACACGATTTATTGGGATATTTAAAAGTTATTGAAGGCAATATATTACTACCAGCGTTTCTTGATCTTTTCAGTGTTATTCCACAGGAACCTGTAATGAATCGTGCGTTATTAAATGAAACATTTGATAAAATTTCTGAAGATACGTTAACATCACGAACAAAAAAATTAATTTCCTCCGCGCGGGATATTCCGTCTAAAACTAAAAATCGTGCAACTCGTGAGGCTTTTATGCGTACTGTAACTGAAGAATCTGTGAATGTAGAAGATGCTATTGTATTAAGTGGATTATTACTTGAAAAGAAGGATGAATTAACTTCACTGTTAGATGATTTACGAGATCGTATAATAAATGTTTTACAAGGTAATCGCTCGGATTCTATTAATGAAATTGGAAGTCGAAGTGTGAGTGCAATTCGAAATAATTTATCTTCTGATAACAATAATAATAATAATAATATTTATGAAATTCAAGAGCAATTACGACGTGTTGAAAAAGAACGAAATAATCTTCAAAAACAATTATTAAAACATGAAAATAACACAGCCGAATATAATCGAACACTTGAAGAAGAAAAAAAAGAAATAGAAGAACAATTAATGGAATCACGACAACGATTACAAAAGGAACAATTTAAATTCCGTGAGACTAAAATGCGAATGGAAATGTTAGAAGAAACAGTAGAGCAACTTGAGCGGGAAAAAGAATTATTACAAAAAGAAATTAAAGAATTAAAAAGAGATCAAATCAATCGCAGTCAATCTTATATTGAAGAAAGAAGAATGGAAGAAGAAGTATTACAACTTCGAAGTGAATTAAATAGAGTTATTACAGAACACAGCTCTGTGCGGGCTGCAATGGAGTCTCAAGCCTCAGATATTTTAGCCCAAAATTCTATTTTAATTTCAGAAAAACAAGAATATAAAGAGCGAATGGATCATAAAGATCAACAAATTGCAAGTTTACAACGCAATAATGATACATTAAAACGTGAGGTATTTGAATTACAACAAAAGATTCTTTCTAGCTCTCCACCTTCTACTATAATGATGAATGGAACTCATAATAATAATAATAATAATAGTAATAATAAACATATGAAAGAACTTGAGGATACAGTTGTTAGTATGACGGCGGAATTAAATGCAGTAGAGCGTCGCATGTCAGATTTATCCGCACGTTTTCAAGAGGAAAGAAAACAAATTATTTCTCAATTTGAAGAAGAACGTAAAAGATATAAAGCAGAAAGGCAAGAGTGTGATACTCTTGTGGAACGAATGGCAAATGAATTAGAGCAACTTGCTATGGATAATCGCTCTCTTCGTGCATCTGCCTCACTTAAACAACTTTAATTAAGAAAAAAAATATATAAAAAATAAATGAATAAAAATAAAAATAGTTATTTTTTTCGTTTTTTTTTTTTTAAAATAAAGACTATCGAAAATTATCTTAACAAACAAGAAAAAAAATAAGAGGAAAGGAATAATACTTAATAGAAAGATGAATGAATATCGGAGTGTTTTCTTTTTTTTTTTTTATAGAAGTATTTGGAAGTAATAGTTAGTATTTGCCCTTCATTATCGCCTTATTTTTTATTATTATTATTTGCTCTTTTTCTATTGGTATTTCTTTTTCTGTGTATACATATATTTGTATAAATAATTAATTACCACTAAAGAGAGAAATATATATAGTGGTAGTATTCAATAGTAATAATGATCATATCGTCTCTTATTATTTCAAATTATACTATTAATAGTTCTATGTAAGGGAAATTTAAAGGAAAAAGATGTATAAGGAAAAATTCAATTTTTTTTTTTTTTTTTTTTCAGTTCTTTATAGTTTCCTTATATTACCAAATATTTTGAGAATTTATTTTAATATAAATGACAGAGATAGGAAGAGATATAAAATAATTAAAAAAGAGTAGAATTTTATTCTTTTTTTTTTATATATTATGTGTGTTATTATTAACATTATTTCTTCTTCTTATTTTATTTTATTTTATTTTATTTTTTTTTTTTTAGCGACCTTTAGGAGTCGCTGCACTGTGAAAAATAATAATAATAATAATGGGAAGTGTAGGTCCACGTCTGCCATGACAGCAAAAACTAAAAATTCATATGAAAGCTATTTGTCAAGCATTACCTGTTTCAATTTTACTTATATCTGAGGGAAGAGATCTTTATTATCGATCTACTTGGAAAATTACTGAAATTGCTCCTAGTGAGTTTCATACTGGAGATATTATTGCAATTTGTAATCGCTGGTATACACTTCCCAGTATTAATCATATGTTATATAGTGTGTTATCGAAAGTATTATTAAAATCTACCTGGGATGATGTGGGAGTTATTTTAGTAAAAGAAGGAATTCCATATATTTGTTTTTGTGACTTTGATGGAGCTAAAGTTTTAACAATAGAAGAATTTGTACAAACACGAATGCCACGTGGGTTAGCCATACGAAAACTTTTTATTAATAAATTAAATATAGGACGAACACCAAATAGTTCTATTGCAGATATATTTACAACAGAAGTTGTAAAATTAACACCAAAACCATGGTATATTTTCTCTGCAAGTATACGTTATGGGCAGGAAAATAAATATTATGAATTTGTAGTAGAAAATGAGTCGACAATGTGAAAAAATATGTGAAATGATTCAAAAACATGCCTCAACTCCTGCTATTAATATACAAAAAGAAAAATTAAAAGATATGGAAATTATGCGACAACATTTATTAACATTTGTAAAAGAGTCGGAATTATTTTATTTATTTAATGGTTCATTAGTGGCTTCATTTTTAGCAACTTTTGATTTAATTGATAGAAATTTACCACCACCCTCGCGGTATGTCCCACAGGACTTTGCACATGATTTACCTTTTAAGTGTGCTGCCCACTTGGAGGAACCTGTGGTGTTCTTTAAGAATTGAAAGAAAAAATAAAAAAAAATTCTTAATTTATTATTGTTTATTTTATTATTTATTATTATTATTATTATTTTTTTTTTTTTTTTGTTCTTATTCTTTTTTTTTTTTTTTCATTTATTTAGTGTTTGTGATGTTTTGTAGAATAAATACATTAGGGGTGGGGGGAACAGAAATTATAGTAGTTTTTTTTTTTTGTTTTGTTTTTATTATTATTTCCTGATAATTCAAAGTGGGGTTGGGTGGGAAAAAGTAATTTTCTTTTGTTTCATATTTTTAATTCATTCTTTTTTTTTTTCATTTTTAGAGATAGAAACAGAAAATTAAATATATATTTCTCCACCATAGACATAAGAAAAGCATAAATATAGAATAATAATAAAAATTAAAAAGAAAGAAAAAAATTTATAGAATTGAAAATTAAAATGGTTTTAAAATCAAAATCAAATTCTCTAAAGTCTAAGACACGACGCGTAACATTTGGCTCCACAACAATAATTCATATTCCACAAAAGTTAACTTCATCCTCTCTTACTACAAGTACTAGTGAAAGTGAAATATCAGTTGAATCTAATATATTAATTACACCTCCTACTACTCCTACTAGTGAAATTAATATGACTCAACATATTGGTTTGAATAAAAATAAAGAATCACATCTTGTGATGATAGCTTCACAAGATTCAGATTCTTCGCTACTTCTTACTCAAGCTGCTTTAAGTTTTTCATTTGATGATGATAATAATAATAAAGAAGAAGAAGAAGAAGAGTTAGTTGTAGTAGAAGAAGAAGAAGAACAAGAATTTGATGAGGAAAATACATTTCCTCCTGCTGCAGAAATAAAATTTTCTTCAAATCAATTTCAAATGATGTCTTCAGTAAATAACAATAATAATATTAATAGTTCTCATTTCTCAGAATCTAATTCACCTGATTATAGTTTAAATATTTCAATGCCTCCTGCTGCAATGGAAAGAGAAGTTCTTGGAGAAATCTCTTCCTTATCAAGTTCTGATATTAATTTAACATTTCTTAATAATTCTTTTGTAGAATCCGATGATGCGGCGATAAATATGCGTCTAGTGAAGCGTCGTATTGAAAAAGAAGAAAATATAGTAACAACTTTATCAAATCCTTTTTGTGTTTTTTGTCATGAAAGTAATGGAACTATTGAATATTATGATGGACATTATTTTCATTTAACTTGTGCTTTTTGGTGTCCAGAAGTTTATTATAATACAAAAGAAGGAAAATTAAAAAATATTAATGCTGCCTTAGAAAGGTGTCAATTTATAAAATGTGCATATTGTAGACTTCCTGGTGCTCCTATAGGGTGTGTAAATGAAAAATGTCAACGAAGTTATCATTTACATTGTGCAGTAAATGCAGGAGTATCTTTAAATGAGAAAACTTTTGAACTTTATTGTCCAAAGCACAGTATTAAACATTAATAGATGTAATACTATATATATATATATATATTTTTTTTTTCTTTCCTTTATTTCCCCTTTATTTCCCTTATTATTATTATTTATATTCGTTCTACTAAACTTATTCCCTTTTTTTGTTTTTGTTTTTGCTTTTTTTCTTAATGTATTTTTTTTTTTATTATTAATATGTTTTTTTTTTTCTGATTTTTTTTTTTTTTTTGTTAATGAAAAAAAAAAGGTTTTGGTCTCTTAGTCTATTTACAAATTATAAGTTCTCTAGTAATAAATAAATAATAAAAATGCTTGACTCAGCAGCTGTTAGTACTTCCATGTCACAAGCTTTAGGAAATGGTGTAATAGCAACGATTCTACTTAATGAAAATGGTGTTTTACTTTCCTCTGCTTCTATTGATTCTGATTATAATAATTCAAAAGAACGTTCAATGATTATTGCAGCCACCGGTAATATTTGGCGCGCCTATGCTTATAATGCGTTAGCTACAAATAAATTAACAAATCAAGTAGAACCTGAAGCATTAGAGCAAGTTTTAATGGATTTTGGAAATAAAAAACTTTGTGCCATGTCTGTGGGTGGGGCGGCAATTATTTGTTTAGTTGGTAGCAATGTTGAAATTGGATTTTTAAAATTAAAAACTGCTGCATTGCAAAGAAGACTTGATACATATTTACGTCCTGTTCTTGCAGTATCTAGCTAAAAATATATTTATATTTATATTTATATTTATATGCGTTTTTGTGAGACTTTTTTTTTGTTGTTCTTTTGAAACACGATAAAGTAAAAAAAAGAAAACTTGTGCTCCTTTACATTATCTTTAAAATTTTTTCACTAATATAAATTTATTTATTTATTTATTTATTTATTTTTTTTCTTCTTTCCTTTTCTCTATTTATTTTATTTTATTTTTTTTTTTTTTTTTCTTACAATACTTAGAACTATTATTATTAATTATTAGTATCTCTATTATGCATAATTTGGGTTCTCGACTTCTTCTTCGCCAATCCAGAGCAACTTCACTAATCTTAACATCAACTTCTCTAAGAAGGCCTTCTTCTTTTTCTTCTATTTCTTCACTTGTAATAAGTCAACGTACAATTAATACAGATCGCACATATTATGATTATCTTGATAGTATTTGGAATCGACAATGGTTTGGGGCCACTGAGATGTTAACCCCAGTCCCAGAAACTTCACTCTTTTCAAATATATTTGTAAATTGTCAACAATATTTAGGAATAGAACCTGCAGTGGCTATTATACTATTAGGAGGTTTAAGTAGAATATGTACTTTATACTTTTCATTATATGGTGAGCGGGCTTCAGAGAGAATGCGAAATGCAATGTATCGATTAAAAAAACCACATGAAAATTTTCAACGTATTTACTACCGAGAAGGAGCCTCATCATTAGAAATACAATTAGCGGCAACAAGTCTTAAAGGAGAACGTCGTCGTGTATTTTATGAAGAGCAAACTTCAAATATAAAATGTTTATCCTCTTTACTAGGGACTCCTATTGTATTATTTGGACTTTTTCAAACAACATCATTGTGTGAAAATCCACAACTTGATATTGGAACTTCTTCTTTTTTATGGTGTACAGCATTAACAATGCCTGATCCATATGGGATTCTTCCATGTATTTGTTGTGCATTAACATTAATGAATTTTGAGTTATCTATTAATAAAGAATTAAAAAAGAAAGGATGGATGTTAAATTTAATTTGGGGAGCTCGACTTGGTTGTATTTGTATTTTACCAGCATTCGTACAAATTCGATCTGGTGTTGCACTTTATTTTATCGGTATGAGTTTAATTGGTTTAATTCAACCTTTATTATTACGTTCTTCTATATTTAGAAAATGGTTTGATTTTCCAACGCAAGAACAAGTTGAAAAGGCAAAATCTATGATGGAAAAAAATAATAATGATGATGATATTCATACACGCATGTCTGTTCAATTCCCATATTTAACACATTTATTTAATCCAGAATCAGAAGAAAATACAAGTTTATTAAAAGATGCAGAAATACCATTAAAAAATAAAAATATTCAACATAATAGTGCAGGTTATGCAAAAGGTAATAATCCTTTTATGCGGGAAGATGTAGCGATACGTTCTGTGCGTAATAAATCTTATTATTCTAATTCTTCTTCTTTAGGTGCTTCAAAAACAAAATTAGAAAATTCAACCACAGCATCAAGGAAAGGAGTTGATTTTGCTACTTCAGGTTGGAAAGCAGCACGTGTGGAGTTTAGTGAAGAAGATTTTATTCCAGAGGTTGGAGATTCCTATAATGGAAAAGAAAATGGGAAAAAGTAAATTTTTTTTTTTTTTTTCTTTTTTTTGGTGACAAGATGAATATTTCTTTGTTTGTTTTTTTTTGTTGTTGGTTGGTTGGTTGGTTAGTTGATTTTGATGATGCTATACACTCTATATATTCACATTGAATCTAAAGTTATTTTTTGTTGTTGATGTGTGTTTTGTTTGTTTTTTTTTTTTTGAGCAAAGGAGAGAAGAAACTTAAGAAAAAAAAAAAAGAGGAATTTTTCTTTACACTAATATTATTATCAATTATTTATTTGAACTTTTCCTTTTTTTTGTTTTCTCTCTTTTTTAAAAGTGTATGCTAGACCTTAAAATAGATAAACATGCTGTTTTTGTTGATAAAATTGAAAATGTTCGACAAAGAATTTTTCATTTAAGTCAATGGTCTCCATCTCCCTCATTAGTACTTTACAAAGAAATTAAAGTTTTACCACGTCATATCATAATTTCTGCAGATAATTTATTTAATAACAATAATAATAATAATATAAAACCATTACAATATCCAATTAAAGAAGAAGAAGCAAGAATAGTTATGCAAGGACTTCTACGAGCTTTATTTGCTCTTCATAGTCGTCAAATAGTACATGGACACATAAGTGTAGAAAATCTTTACATTAATCAATCTTCTAATACTATATTATTATCAGAACATATTCTTCCTATAGATTTATTTGTACCATCTAGTAATATTGGATATAAAATATGGAGTTGTTGTGCACCAGAAATTAAAAGAAATTCAACTTTTGACTATAGTGCTGATATTTGGTCTGTAGGAGCTGTGTTTTTACAACTTTTAGCTCCAAAAGAAAAATTATATGAAACAGAAGATCTTCAAGAAATTGATGTACTTTCTCCTGAATTAATGTCTTTAACTCCTTCTGCTATAAGTTTTGCTTTACAATGTCTTCAGGAAGAGGCAGAAAATAGACCAACTATAGCAGATCTTATTGTACATCCTTTTTTAACTGATAAATATGAATGGTCTGAAAACTCTGGTACAGATAGTGAAGCTACAGAAGGAGAAATTTAATATATTATTGGTTGTATATATTAATAGTCTTATTATCCACATTATAAAGACATATAATTACTTGTTTTTTTGTTTTCTGTTTTTGGTTATCTTTGTCTATTCATTATTATCATTATTTCTACTTTTATTATTATTATTATTATTATTATTTTCCCCCCTCCCCCTTCTTACTCTCTCCCCTCCCTCCTTTAGTAGACCCTAATGAACTCTGTGGCTCCTAAAACACTTCGAGAGTTGAGTGCAGCTGCCACTAGTAATAATAATATTAATAATATTATTTTAATATCATCCCATGAGCGGGAGAGGCCTGTGGGGCTGCAGCCACGCCACCTTCTTCTCGCCTTCTCTTTTATAGTGTTTATGTGGGCCGTGAAAGTATTACTTTTTAGGAGACCTGGGAAGTGAAAATATGATATTTGTAATTTTGTTTGTTTGTTTGTTTGTGTGTGTGTGTGTGTGTCTGCTTCATCGGATTTCATTTATTGTCATGATTGTTAAGTGTACAAGAAAAGAGTTTTGCTAATAGAATTACAGAAAAAAAAAAAAAAAAACACATTTTTTTTTTTTTTTTTAGAAAACAATCATAACTTCATCTGGTTTAGTTTTATATTCTTTGGATTTTGTTTGTTTGTATTTTTGTTTTTTGTTTTTCTTGGCCCTCTTAGAGTCTTTTCATTATATTTTGGGTTACATGAATTAACGTTTTCTTTTTTCTCTTTTTTTTGTTTCTTGTGTTACTAATGAACTCCTAACTATATATATATATATATATATAGAAGCAGGTATTTTTTTTTTTTTTAAGTTAATTCAGCACGTAGATAAGATTAGAGGTATTAAAAGGGAAATAATAAAAAGAAGAAGAGATAAAATTAAAATCTGAAGAAAATATAAATAAATAAATAGAAGGAAGGGAAAGGAGGGAAAAAAATAATGGTTGAAGGTGGAATTGGTGGAAGCGATGAAAGCTTTATTTCATTTGCCTTTGCTATTGTTTCTGTAGTAATGATTATTCTTTATATACCTTGGCTTATTCGTCATGTTCGAGGTACTATTGAATATTATACTTCACCTAAAAAGAAACGAAGTACTTTAATTAATCCATTGGAAGATATTTGGGATTCTATTACATATATTCCAAAAGTTATTGCTATGTTGGCAAAAGATCCTGGAATGTTAAAAGTAGGTGCTCAAATTTGTTGGAATGAAAAAGTTTTTTTTCTACGATGTATTATGCCAAAGTTTCTTAAATTTACGATTCGTCCAAAAATATTGGTATTGTGGTTATGGGTCATTCTTTTTTCTTCTGCTATGTATGTTAGTTTAACTTTTGATGCTCATGCCATTTTAGGTGTTGCCCCTTCTGCTACGACAAGTGAAATTAAAAAAGCCTACCGAGCTCTTTCTAAAAGATATCATCCAGATCATAATAAAACCGATGAAGCACGTGATATTTATGTTTCCGTGCGTCGCGCCTATAAAGCTCTTGTAGATCGTGAGGCTTTTGAAGAAGAAGAAGCTAAAAACGTGCATGAATTCTCTGTTGGTATTGCACTTCCTCGCTTTTTAACATCTCGCGAGCATGATGGACTTGTGTTATTTGGTTTGCTTGGTATTCTTATTGGTTTACCAATTATAATTTGGTATAATTTCAGAAGTACACAAAAGATTCCTCACTTGTTATGGCGTATTCGTTTTGATAAAGAGCGTGTGGAGTGTTTTTTAAAATATTTGGGTATTCCAGAGGATGCAAAGTATATTGAAAAGCGGGACTCACGTCGGTGTATTTTACGTCTGCTTATTTCATTAGGTATTCTTCCAGAGCACACGCATGAAAGTGTTTTATCTAATTTCCCTACATTTCCAGATTTTATTATGCGTTGTGTGGAAGTTGATAAAAATGTAACATATTTACAACAATTTTTTGAAGAAAATGCGATTCAAACACTTCATGAATATATGGTAAGTAATGGGGTTCGATTACTGGATGAATTTGCCGCGGCTCATCCTGAAATAAATTCTTCGGATGCTTCAGAAATTCATTTGGCTTCTCCAACAGAGTATAAAGCAATTCGTTATTTATTTTCACAACATATGATTCAAGCCGATCAAGCTTTGGAAGAATTAATTACTGTAATGGGAGGGAACTTGCCTAGTGCACGTAAACTTCTTAATTTGCATGCAGAACTTTTTGATTTATTACGTTTGGTATTTGAAAATGAAGGGAAACCGGTAAAAATGCATATTCAAAAACTTTCAGCTATGCCGCAAAGAGTAAGTGAGATAGTGGATTCACTCGAACCGGATATTGATACCATTTATAAAAGAATGTATAAGAATTATATACAACAACAACAGCAACAGTTTGGGAACAAGCATGAGCGTCGTTTTCTTAAAGCTAACATGCGTAAATTTTAAGTATGAGGTGACTTTCATTTTTTTATTTTTGCATTCAGGTTGCTAAGAAGAAAAGGAGGGGAAAAAAAAAAAAAGAGAGATTATATATATTTATTTTAAATATGTTGCATATACTTTTCTTTTTATTTAGATGGTGAAATACGAGAAAAGAGAGGTATGTGGAAGGGGGGGAGGATTATTATTAGTTGAAGAATCATATGGGCTAAATGTGACTTTTTTGATGAATTATGATCTTCCTCATATAAGAATATATATATATATATATATTCTTCTTTAAGCTCTTTTTTTTTTTTTTTTTTTTTTATAAGCAGGTCTGATTTTTGTAATTAATTACATCAGGATAATCTATTTCTTACTTATTGCTACTTCTTTTTTTTCCCCCACTGTTATTATTATTATTAATTTGTCTTTTTTTTTTTTTTGGCTTCTTTATTTCTGTTTGTTTTTTTCTTTTTTTCCCCTTCCTCATTCTTGATCAATATGAAGAAATAAGAGAGAAAGAGAAAGAGTACCACATATTTCTATTTTTAATTCTTTCTTTCATAATACTAACTAGGTGAAAGAAAAAATATATATATTTATATTTATTTATATAAATAAGTATATATATATATATATATATATAAATAAATATGGCTAGATTGGAACAACGAAAGCTACCAAAGCCACCACGAACCCCAATGCGAGGCGCTAAGGCGACTGGTGCGAAAAAAAATAAAAACTCCTCACGTGATTTGGAGAAGAAATTAAAAAAACAAGAAGACGTGCGGCGGGTGCGGGCACTTTCTAAAAAATTAAGAGATGAACTTCACAAGGAGGAGGCCTGCGCCAGGGAAGCACGAAGGGCAAATAGAGCACGAAAAGAAGAAAATGAAAAGAAAAATATGGTGGTGCAAAAGATAAAGAATGATAAGGCAATTCGTAAATTAAGTCCTAAACATCGTAAGAAGGCCAGAATTTATATGTTACATGAATTGTAGAAGAAAAAATAATAATAATAATAATAATAATACACGTACGTACTCTCTCTTTTACGCACAGAAAATAACAAAGGAAAAATAACAAAAAAAAAAAAAAGAGACTAATAATTTAAAAAAAAAAAAAAAAAGGTAAAAAAAATTAATAAAGAGGGGTAGAAGGAATGAATGGAGAGAAGAACCTCTCATAATGCCACTTGAAAAAAAAAAAAAATAATAATTATAAATATATATTTCTTTATATATATTTGCGATTAAGTTAAGAAGACTTTTTTCCCCCTCACTAGTCTTTTTTTTTTTTTTTTTTTATTATTTATTTATTTATTATAAAATATATATATTTCAGTTCGATTTCTGGTACTTTTCTGTATATCTGATTTGCGGTTTTTTTTTTTTTTTTTCTCACATATATATATATATATTTCTGCTTTTAATTCTCTTTTTACATAAATATATTCTAATTATGGTAATGATATTTATTATATTCCCGTTTTGTTTTTTTTTTGTTTTTTTTTTTTCTTTTTTAATATTTTCTTATCTGACATTGTGATGGTGGTGGGGTATAATAATAATTAAAGTTGCACAGTGTAGAGAGTTTATATATATATATATATATATATATTTATTTATTTATTTATATTTATATATAAATAGAAAGTGAGAGTGAGAGAAAAAAAATAAATAAATAAATAATAATAATAAAATGGCAGCCCGCTCCTGCACTCCCCCACGCCGTAGTGCCTCACCTGACGGTGGAACTCCTTTTGTGTGTTATCATCGCCTCTCCGATTACCCAATCGAGCGAAGTAACTCTCCACTAACTCCAACAAGAAATATAAATATAAATACAACAAATATAAATACCAATATTAACACTACTATAGTAACCTCCTCACAGGTAATACCCAATAATAATAATAATATTATCACAGAGCCGCAAAGATTAAGTCAATTAATGACGCCCAAATCTTCTCGAATTGTTGGGGAATCCTCACAACCCTCCGCGATGCTTTACACCCCACAAACCATGCGAGAAGAATTACAATTACGAGCAAGTTTAGATGCCGAGTTAGCTCTAGTGAGACTTGAACCATTTAGAAGAGTTGCCCCACCAGCTGTAACTCCACTAGTAGAAGGCCTCTACGTTGGTGGATACCCAGATGAGGAAACATTAGAAATATTAAGAAAAGAAGGGATTAGTGTTATTATTAATTGTTGTGCTGGAGAGTTTGAAACTCGTGAGGCAGTACGGGGGGCATTTACGGTGTATGATTTTTGTGCGGAAGATAAAAGTGATTACTTAATTTTATTTCACTGTTATGATTTATTTACGGAAATTATAAATGAAGCAAGACGAATGGGTCGTCGGGTATTTGTGCATTGTATTGCAGGTATAAATAGAAGTGTTACTTTATGTGCAGCGTATATAATGCAACATTATCAAATGGATCCTATTAATTGTATTAGACTCTTTCGAGCCCATGGAAGAACAGATATCTTGCGAAATATAGGTTTCCGTCATCAATTAGTAGATTTTTATTTTAATACACTTTCTGTATAAAGTATAAAAATAAAAAGAGTTTTTGTGTTGTTGTAATTGATGTTATTATTATTATTATTATTATTACTTTTAAAAAAACAACAAAAAAAAAAAAAACTGTTGCTCTGTTAGTCGTGTTTTCGTCCTTTTGTCTTCTTTTTTTTCTTTTTTTTCTTTCTTTCTTGTCAGTAAAATTTTATTCATAAAAGAAAATAAAATAAAAACAGAATAGAATGGAAGTAAACAGAAAAGAGGAAAATGAAAGGCTGAAAGAAAAAAAAAATAAAATATAAATATAAGTGTAAATAAAAAAATCTAAACTTTTAATTTTTCAGAACTAGATCATTTTTTTTTTTTTTTTCGTTTTTCGTTTTATTTTTTATGATGATTATTATTATTATTATTTTTTTTTTTTTTTAATAGGTGGGGAGGAGGAGTGGAAAAAGTAGTATATCTCATTTTACCTTATCACTATTGCAGAATGTGAGAAATAAAAAAATGAAAAAGTTTTACTGATTCTTTTCTTGTGTCATTTTGTGAAGTTTTTGTTTTTTTTTGTGTGTGTGCTTTTTTCTGGTTAAAACTTTTATATTTATGTATGTCACCAAAAAAAAAAAAAAAAATCAAATAAGATCATTAAAATTTTTGAAATAATTATAATGTATGAAAAGTTCTTTACGAAATAGTTTTTTTTTTTTTCTTATTCTCTTTTTTGTATTATGATTTTCTTCCTGATTTTTTTTTTTTTTTTTTTTTTTTTTTGGTAATTAATTATTTAGTTACGCAGAAACGATTGAGTATCGGTGTTTGTAGGGAGGAAGCAAAGAAAATATATATATATATTTAAAGAAAATAGAAAGAGGGGAGACAGGGGTGTGTGTAGAGGTAGACCCCGGAAAAAGTCTAAAAACATTTAAAAAATAAAATAAAACCCCTATCCTAAAGTTTGTGACACACTCACACTTTATTATTATTATTATTATTATTATTATTATTATTCAGATGCCAGCTAGGGAGGCTGTGGATCCCTTCGCGGTGGTGGTGGGGGCGGGGGAGGAGTCGACCCTCGCCAGCGTGGCAGCGGAGGCGGGCCTCGCCATCGCAGACCTCCGCCGCCTCAACCCCGGCCTGCAGGGGCACCCCCTCAGCGACCCCCTCCCCCCCGGCACCCTCCTCCGCCTCCCACCCCTCCTGGAGCAACGCGGGGCCCCACACGGGAGTTATTTTACAATAGGCACCACAGAGGAGGCGTTGCGGGGGCTCGAGAGGCGGCTCGACACTTTACTAGAAGAAGAAGAAAATACACCACTACCATCCTTCCCTTCACGAAAAGTATTTTCAAAGACGGAGCGTATTGTGTCTACGGTGCGAACAGAAAGTGAACGGCAATTGGCACGAATAAAAGAAGAGTATAAAGAATGTGGGGAAAGGTCAGTCCTCTTACAATTTCTAGTGGATGTGGATCCAGTGAAACAATTTAGGGAAGATTTAGAGAAAGAATATGATGGACAACGATTAAATTTAAAAACGTTAGAAAATTCAAATTATGATTTATTTAGTAAATTACAACGTCAACGTGAGAATGCTCTTACAGAACATTCACTTTATAATGTTCGTGATGAATCTGAAGATTTTTGTTTAACAAAACATACACATAGATGGGAATTTACTTTTTTTACACCAGAATCTTCAATTGAAGTTCAAGATTCTTGGGCTGTACTTTCATGTCAAACTCTTGGTGCACTTCTTGATACTTTTGAATGTAAAAATTGTCTACCTGTTAATATGTCTAAAAATGCATTCATATTTATTGGTGGAACATTTTATGTAGACAATCGTCATGCTGGAATTGATGGTGAAAACTATGAAGATTTAACAGCTCCTATTCGTCATTTTCAACCACAAAAAGAAGGACTAAAAAAAGAAGAAGAAGAACTAGAAGAAAAAAAATTAAATTCTACTAATGAAGGTAAAAATATTGCTTTTGGTCATTGTCCTGTTAAATATGTCTCTCAAACAACTTTTGCAGACCTTAATGTACGTCTTGGAGAATTTGGTGTTTTGAGACATCTTGGTTGGTGTAATCATTATTTTTTTCTTAGTTCTGTTGATAACCTTCGTGGTCCTGATCGTTGTAAACTTGAAAAGAGAGATTATCCACATCGTGTTATGAAAGCACCTACTCGTGTTGTAAGGTGTCGTATGTGTCGTCAATTTCCAGCTACTATTGCATGTTATAATGATAATCTTTCTCCTGAAAGTCCATGTCCTTATTGCGTTCCTTGTTTTGAGTTGTTACATGCAACAGATGAAGGTAAAGTTGAAGAAGATAATTTTCTTACTATTAAACTACCTGATGGTAAATATTTTACAATGTGATTTTGTAAAAATGTACAAAAAAATGAAAAGTAAAGAAAAAAAAAATATTTATATTTATTTATTAATCATAACGTTTAAAAATTTAAGGTTTAGAAGGAGTTTTTTTTTTTTTATTGTTATTATTTTTTATTTCTAGTATTGTTTCTTATATATATATATATATTTCTCTTCTTTTCTCTTATTTTACATTAGTTCGACTTTTTCTTCCTTTATAGGAAGAACTAAAGTAAAAACGGAAGGAAACAGATTTCTATTTTATTTTCTTATTGTTTGTTTTTTCTATTATTATAATTCTTGTTGCGTTGTTCTTCTCTTAGTTAGTGAGTGAGAGAGAGAGAGAGAGAGAGATAGATAGATAGATAGAGGGAGAGACATTGTGATGATTACCGCCTCCGCCTTACAACTCCCTTGTCAAATTTATTGCTCCCGATTTAGCCCCAATCACGCCCAACAATTAGTAGGACTCGGGGGAAAGGATGGGGTCATCTACGTCTACCCCTTCGGTGACTACCCCCGGGCCGCCTGCCTTGACGGGGAGGCCTCCCCCTCCACCGCCCTCGCCTTCGACCCCCAGCAGCGGCGGGTGGTGGGGGGCAGTGATGGGGGCGGGGTGCGGCTGTGGGATATCGCGACGGAGCAATTGGTCCGCTCGCTCGGGGATGGGCACAAGTCTACTGTGACAGGCGTGGATTACCACCGATACACCGACTTTATTGCCACCTGCTCCCGGGATAAGAGTCTTCGTATTTGGGATACTCGTAAGAAGAAGTGTTTACAATCGTATAAAAGTGCCACAGCTCCACTATGTGCGACACAGTTTTCACCAAATGGTAGATGGGCTGCAAGTGGATGTGCAGAAGGGGTTATTCGACTTTATGATTTAGTTTCAGGAAAGGAATTACATGAATTTCGAACTCATACAGGAGCTATTACATCTATTCATTTTCATCCAGAACAGTATTATATGGCAGCAGGTAGTAGTGATGGTTCAGTTTCTTTATGGGAAGTAGAAAATTTTACAAAAGTTTTTCAAAGTAGTAAACTTGATACACCTATTGATGCAGTACATTTATTTGGGAAAAAAATGCTTGTAGCAGCTGATCATATATTAAGGGTATATGATTTTACTTTAATGAGTGATAGTACAGCATTTTCTATTGAATCACCATGGAATATTATAGGTGATTTAAGTTATTCTTCAATCTCAGATGAAGCTTGGTTTGTAGAATTTAGTGGTTCAACAGCACGTACAGGACGTTTACCTCTTAGTAATTCTGAATCTAATCATACTTCTTCTGTTTCTGTTTCTAAAAATAATCGATCACAATTTTCATCATCTTTACCTCCATCATTCGTATTAGAAGAAGAACAAGAAGTTAAAAAATATGTTCCTGTAAAGAATACATTGAAAGAACATCATTATCATCAACAACAACAACAACAACAACAGCGACAACAAGAAGAAGAAGAAGATGTGCAATCACTTAGAATACAACCTATTAGTGAAAATGTTGAATTTGATCATAATCCTACAGAAGGTTCACTAATGTCAGATTTACTTAGAACAAGTGCACCAATGTTATCTGTATTACAACGAAGGTTAACACATATTCGTCTTGTTCGTTCACTCTGGGTACGTGATGCACAACAAGCATTAGAGTATCTTAAACAAATATGTTCTGATAGTTCAGATTCTGGAGTTGTAACTGATTTTTTAGTAGCTATGCAAAATATGCGTATGAAAGAACGTATTAATATTTCTAATTTACCAGATTTACTTGATATCATAACATTTTCTCTTAAAAGTGAACAAGAAAATTTAATTTTATTAGCATTAAAACTTTTTAGAAGTATGAATAGTAAATTTCGTGCTAAAATGAATGAAGCTCGTCGATTTGCTGCATCATTTCGAAATGTTGATGAAAAAGCACCAGAATCTATGTTACTCCAGTATAATGAGTTAAATGTAAGATTTGATGCAGTTGCTATTCTTGTTTCAGGTTTACAAGAAAGGAAAGGCCCAGTTGGTGGAGAAGCTCGTGAAGTATTAGGTGAATTTCCATCTGTCTCACGTCTGGCTTAGAGTAAAGAAAAAAAAAAAAAAAGGAAAGGGGGAGGGGGGTTAACTGTAAATAAATTTACCGATTTTGACACAAACAAAATAAAACACACAATAAAAAAAAAATAGATTAGATTTATTTATTTATATATATGGGGAGTTTTATTGAACTTTGTGTCTTTGGATATTATCCATTAGATTTAGTAGGAGTAAATTATTTACCCTATATTTGTCCTTACTAAAAGTAAATTTATGAAATTGTTCTTATCTTTGTTGTTGTTTTCTTCTTTCCCCCCCCCACTTTTTTTTTTTTTTTTTTTTTTTCTTTATCATTTGAACTTATTTTCTCCTTCTCTTTACTTTATTTTTATTCTTTTTAAGAATAGATACAATGAACGAAGTTCTTACACCACGAAATTCTTTAGATGAGGATAATATTGATGTAAGAAAGGAGTTGGATTCACTTCGAGAAGCACTAAAAGATGCAATTTCAGAATCGCGTCAATCCAGTGCATTCTGTCAAAGAATTCAAAATGATATTAAAGAGTTTGTTCGTACAGAAGAATTAACACGTAGTAAAAATGAAGAATTTTTTGATAATGTTGAACTTATTCGCTTAGTTAAAACTTCTGTAGATGATCATTTATCAGCATTTGAAAGTTTTATTATTGGAAGAGTTCGAGAACAACTTCAATGTAATTCAGGAAATGATATTTCAGAACAATTAGATAGTTTGGCTTTACAAGTTCAAAAACTTCACAGTCAACAAATGGAGCAAGCGGGGAAGTTAGATGCACTTGTTTCTGAAGCAGCTTACCGTCAAACATCAATACGGAGAGAAATGAAAAATTTTGCTAATAAGTTATGGAATGATATTATTGCTATGAAAGAGGAAATGCGTACACAGAGTATAAATTATATTCCAAATCATAATGAATCTGAAAATTTAGAAACGAAACTTCCTATTTTTGCACGTGAAATGCTTAATGTTTTAACTGCACTTTCTAGTGGTTTAGAAGCTGATCGTTTAGCAAATGATAAAGATCGAAAATGGTGGTTTACATTAATGGAAAAAATGGTTGAAAAAATAAAATTATTGGAAAATCGTGAAGATGAACTTGTTACAGAATTAATTGAACTTCGTCAAGTAACAGAAGAAAATCGTAAATGTTATCAAAAAATAGTTGATTGTGTAATTGATTTAGGAAGTAGGATTGATCAAATAGATTCAGTTTTAAAACAAGTTAGTTCAAAGGATAAATCAGATACAAAATGTGAGTGTATATCTGAAAAAGTAGAAAATAAAATTGAAGAATTAAAAAAAGAATTTATTAAAATTGATTCAATTGTTAAATCTTTACAAATGAAACATACTCATTATGATGGAACTTTAAAAAGAAATGCAATGGATATAGAAGAACTTCAAAAAATTTGTGGGGAACTCTCTGTAGGTACGAAAGAAGTATTAAAAAAAATAGAATGTGTAAGTGAAGAATCTCATAACCATTCACATTTTCCTCATCAATCTATTTATAATGATAATCAAGTAAATGATACGTTTCTTATTAGTCAGGAAGAAAATATAGTTACATCTAAACAAGACAAATCTCATATGTCATGTAAACTAGCATCGTCAGTGGCATTAAATTTTCTTCAAAGGAAAATATATTTTAATATTCGATCTTATGCGTTTCAAACCTGGCTTGCTTGGACTCGTGGACGTATTCAATTGAATCGAGATAAAACAATGTTACGATTATTTACAAAACAACGTAATCAATTAAATGATGTAGGCGTTTTACTTCATAAATTACAAGAAAATTTACAGAAGGATGCGTAGTTGCATACTCTAAAAGTTTAATGAACTCACAAATTCAAATACATAAGTACATATATTTATGAAAAAAAAGTGTGGGAGAGAGCGAGGGAAAGGGGTTATAACTTTGCTTTAAAAGAGTTTTTCAGTTTCTGATTTTTATTTCTATTATTATTATTATATATATTTTTTTTTTAATCCTTGCTGAATGATATGTTTATTTATTTATTTTAAATAATTACAAAAAAAAAAAAAAAATGAATCTTTCTTTTTTTCCTTCCACTATTATTTTTTTGTGTTTCTTGTTTCTTTGTTTTGGAGCTCTATTTTTTTTTTTTTTTTTTCCAGGTTTTCCTGTTTACTGAATTAGAGTTCTTTTAAGTTTAAAAAAAAAAAAAGAAAAAGAAATGGCCTTTTCTCGTGTGGAGAGAAAGCGGTTGTTACAAGATCGTGAACTTATCCCACCCCTGGCGGAGAGTCCTTTTGGTCCATTTCCAGCCTCTCATGGAGTTAAAAATGAGGTAACCGTTATTAAACGCACCGGTGCCTCAACTACTGCTGCTGTTGATAAAAGTAAACGACCCTCCGCAGTGGAGAGGCAGCAGGCAGAAGGTGAGGGAAGTGGTTTACCACCTAAGCGTATTCTTGTTGGCCATACCGGGACGGGAGGTATGACATTCAGTACTTTTAAAGGTAAAGGAAATTTTCTTACTTCTCTTAATGATGGTCGTTTTGGAGACCCTTCTGGACCTGGAAAAGCAGGGGCTTTTAAAAAGCAAAAAATTCCACCCACAGAATTTCGTAATCACTATGAACGTGGTGGTCTTCCACTTTCAATTCAACAAGCTGCTTCACGTTCTCTTTTATGGCGAGTAAATGTTGCTACTCTTGATTACCATCATTATTTACCAATTTTTTTTGATGGTCTTCGGGAACTTGAAGAACCTTTTCGTTTTGTAGCTTTACAGGGATGTTATGATCTTCTTGAAAGAGGAGGATCAAAAATTCTTCCTACTATTCCACAACTTATTGTTCCTATAAAAACTGCTTTAAATACTCGTCATCCAACTGTAATTATAAATGTTTTAAAGGTAATTCAAAAGCTTGTATTAAGTGCAGATTATGTTGGCCAAGCTCTCGTTCCTTATTATAGGCAAATACTTCCAATTTTTAATCTTTTTAAAAATCGAAATAAACATTTAGGTGATCGCGTCGATTTTTCACAAATGAAAAAACAAAATATTGGTGATCTCATAAATGAAACGTTAGCTTTACTTGAACGTTACGGTGGGGAAGATGCTTATATCAATATAAAATATATGGTTCCAACATATGAATCAAATTGCACATGATATTGTAATATGTTTTTTTTATTTATTTGTTTTCGATGACAATTAGAAGATTTTCCTTTAATGTAAAAAAAAAAAAAAAAAAGTAAATAAATAAATAAATAAGGGGAAGAAAAATAAAACGATTTCCCCCCGAAGAAAACAAGAAAGGAGGGGGAGATCGGCAGAAATTTTGAAATAGGAGAATATGTATTGATGTAACCCTTTTCTCTGTTTGTTTTATTTTTATTTTTCCGATTGTTTCTGCGAACCCCCTTTGTGTTCGGGCGGGGGGGGGGGGCGGTTTTTTTTTTTTTTTTTTTAAGTTGTTTTTTTATAAAAGGCACGGCAAATGAAC
>JASANY010000934.1:125729-139617 GCA_030849755.1 Trypanosoma avium | reverse complement strand
TTTTATTTTTTTTTTCCCTTTCGTTTTGTCATTCCGCCCTTCCTCTTCCCTCCCCCTCCTCTTCTTTCCCCTCCTTTCCCCCCTCTAGAAAGTTGCGCCCGGGGGGTCTGGGCCGGCGGGGCCCCGGCCCTTCCTCTTTATCCGCCCCTGCGAAAAGGGAGGGGGCCGCCCCCGCCTTCTTTCTTTTTGTTTTTTTTCTTCCCCCTCGGGGCGCGCCCCCGATTGCTGTCCCCCCGGAGGCCCGGCCCCAAAGGTTTGGGCCGAGGGGGGCGTTTCCTTTTCTCCCCTCCTCTCCGCCCCCTGCCGGGGCGCGCGCCATGTGAGTCCGGGGCCCGGTCGCGAGAGGGAGGGGGTTCTTTTTTTTTTTCCTCGTTTCCGGCCGCCTCCCCCGCGGCAAAGCGGGTGGGGCCGGGGCGGCGGCGGCAAAAAAGAACGGCGGGCCCCCGTCCTGGTCATTTCCGCCGTCGGAGTTTTGTTTTTTTAATTATTTGGGGCTGGTTTTTGTGTTCTTTTATTTATTTTATTTCATTCATCTTTATCCTTTATAGTTGTTGTTTTTTTTTTTTTTTTTTTTTTTAAACAATAATAAAATTATTTTTTTATTTACATTTTTCATTTCCTTTATTAAAATAATAATAATAATTAGGTTTATTAAAAAAAAAAAAAAATAGTAATAATAAAAATAAAAAACAAAAAAAAAAAAAGGGGGGAAGGGGGTCACTTTAGACTTGAAAAAAAATATATATATATATATGCCGAGTATTCCTTTGGTTGCAGAACTTGGAGCCAAAGGTCCTGAGTTTCAACGTTTATTAGATACAACTGATCCACCAAAAAATATTAAAGAAAAACTTCGTCCAACTATGGATCCACAAGAACTTTTTACATCTCAAGATTCTCGTATTTTTGTTCGTAGTCGTCCAATTATTCCTTTTGATCAAGAAGATATGGCAAATAAAAGTATTATTCGTAAAGTTCCAGGAAGACGTGATCTTGTTGTAATGGCACCAAAAATTTCTCTTGCAGGTCAATGTCTTATTGAACCTCATAACGTAAATCTTGATGGTGTTTTTGCTGATCTTGATGATAATGAAAAAGTGTATAAAGAATCATGTTATCCTCTTGTCAATTTATCGGTTGAAGGTGCTTCTACATGTGTTTTATGTTATGGCCAAACTGGAAGTGGTAAAACATATACAACAACAGGTATTCTTAAACTTATTTCAAGAGATTTAGCTCCTTATTTTAATTCTCATGATATTTTTATTATAGTTATTGAAATACAAGCAAATAAAAATATTGATCTTCTTACAGGTGCAGAAGTACAAGTTGTAGAAGATATTTCTGGTGAACTTAAAATTCGTGGTGCAGATGCTTTTGAATGTTCTAATAATGAAATGTTATGGGCTGCATTTGAAGAAGCTGCTTCACAAAGAATGACAAAAGCAACAGGAAGAAATGAAGCTTCTTCTCGTTCTCATATGGTAACTTGTATAAGAATTGTTTCTAAAACTAGTAATTGGGCAAAACCTGGAGAATTATTTATTGTAGATTTAGCAGGAAGTGAAAATACTGCAGATAGTGCAACTCATGATAAAGAAAGACAAATGGAAGCAAAATTTATTAATACTTCACTTATGACTTTAAAGGAATGTATTAGATCTCGTGCAATGGCTGCAACAAGTACTAATCATTTACATATTCCATTCAGAAGATCACCTTTAACACTTTTACTTCGAGATTGTTTTGAAATTGCAGTAAAAAGACCAACTAAAACAGTTATGATTGCATGTGTTTCACCTCTTTTAAGAGATGCTAGACATACTATAAATACTTTAAGATATGCATCACTTCTTGCAATTTCTCCACCTGCTCGTGTTATAGCAGATGATCCAGATGATCCAAATAGTTTTGACAGAAAGCAAGCTTTGGAATTTTTATCTCAATGTTCAAGAGGAAGAATAACTAATCCAGAATCTATTTTACCTGAAGGAGATGGACGTACATTAGTTCATATTCCTGAAGCAGAATTTATTCGTCGTACAATGGAAACCCATTCAAATATTGGTGAAAAAGCAGCAAAACAAATTTATACTGCGATTTGGAAAAAAGTTGTTGATGCAAGAACAAAAGGTCGAAAAGTTATGACAGCAGCAAAAAAGGCACCCGCTGCACCAAGATGTGCTTATATTAAAAAGTAATCAGGTAAATGCGATGGTAACCTTAAAAAAAAAAAAATTGTTTTTCCACATACTCTCTTTTTCTTTTTTTTTTTTACTATATTTGGCTGTCTTTCTTGTTGTTGTTATTATTATTTTTTTTTTTCTCCCTAATTCCCCCCCCCCCCCCCCCCCCTTCTTTTTTTTTTTTTTTTTTTTTTTTTTTCGGTTACATCTTATTTTTGCTCATAAAAATCATCGACTAAGTATGGATAAACTTTTTAAAGAGTAGAACACTAATATATATTTATTATATTCCCAGGGCACTCAAGGGGGTGGGAAAAAAAAAAAAGAAAAAATGTGCCTTAACAAAAGAAAACTTAGATGAGTAGAGAGAGAGAGAAGTGCAAAAAAAAAAGTAGAGAGTGAAATTTATATGTTTTTATATATTTATATATATATAATTATAAATAAATTAATATATGATTTTATGGTAGTAGATTTTTGTGATTATCTGTTAGCATGAAAATACTATATGTTTTTTTTTTTTATTATTATTATTTATTATTTTATTATTATTTTTTTGTTTTTTGTTCACATTCTAAAATGTATTTTCTGTCATATTTCTATTAATTTTTTTTTTTTTTTTTCTTTTTTTTTTTTTTTTTTATTTGCTTTTGTTCTTTATTATTAGATTTTATTTATTATTGTTTCTTTTTGTTTTTTGTTTTTTGATTTTGAGAGTAGAAATAATGCGATTTAACATATTTATTATTTCACTTTTATTATTGAGTAGAGTAGCTTATGCAAATGTTATAGGAATTGATTTTGGTTCTGATTACATTGAAGTTGCTGGACCTCATAATGGAAATAATGTTGATATTGTTTTAAATGAACAATCACATCGTAAAACTGATAGTTACATTGGATTCAGAAATGGAGAAAAATATATTGGAGATCAAGCTAAAGCTTTAGCTGCTAGATTTCCTTTAAATATGGTAACTATGATTAATCAACTTATAGGTGTTACATATGATTCTCAAGAATATACAGATTTTAAAAAACTTCAACTTGAATTTGAAACTTTACCTAATAATCGAAATACAATTGGTTTTTCTTTTGGAATACAAAATGGAGATTTTTCTGTTGAAGAATTATATGCTATGATTTTACAATATTGTCGACATATTTCACAAAAAGATGGAATTATTGATCCAAAAAGTGTCGTTCTTACTATACCATTTCATTCTTCTTTAGCGAAAAGGCAATCGGTTTTAGAAGCTGCACGTTTAGTAGGTATAAATGTATTAGGATTAATGCATAGTACTACTGCTGCTGCTTTATATTATGGTGTTCGTCGAAGAGGATTTGATAATAAAACTGTTAATTTACTTGTTTATGATATTGGAAGTACTCATACAGAAGTAGGTATTTATAAATTTTCACCTCCAATAGAAGTAAATGGTAAAAAAATAAAAAGTGCAGATAGTTTTGGTACTTTAACTACAATGGCTGTTGTAGATGATACATTATTAGGTGGTAGAGCTTTTGATTTATGTTTATCAAAATTAATAGAATCTGAAGCAATGAAAAAAATAAAAATTCCAAAAATAATTGGTGGAACAACTTTACCACAAAGAAAATCTCAATTTTCTTTACTTCGTGCAGCAAAAAAAGCAAGAGAAATATTATCTGCAAATAGTAAAACACCTGTAACTGTTGAAGGTATAGTTCCAGATAAAGATTTTAATATTGAATTATCACGAAAAGATTTTGAAGAAAAATGTTCAAATTTATTTGAACGTGTTCCTAAAGTTGCTGAAGAAGCTTTAATTAAAGCAGGAATGAATTTAAAAGATATTGATGCATTTGAAATGATGGGAGGTACTTCAAGAACTCCAAAAATTATAAATGATCTTTCTAATTTATTAGGTAGAGAAGTAGATAGAACTTTAAATTCAGATGAAGCAGCTGCTATAGGTGCTGCATATTATGCTCTTCGTTTATCTTCACTTTACCGTGTTAGATCTTTTCGTATAATGGAGCATATACCTTTTTCTTTTTCTTTTATTATTAAACCTAATAAAAATAATTCTTCTTTATCTAAAAGAATTCTTGCTGAAAATCCTGCTATTGGATCAAGAAAGAGTATAACAATAAATAGAACAGATGATTTTACTATTGAAATTTTTGAATCAAATTATTCTATGGGAGAAATTATTGTAACAGGTGTAAAAACTGCATTAGAAAATTTGGGTTTTTTTACATCAGAATTTTCTCATCCAAATAATACTCATATTGTTCGTATTCAATTAAGAGTTAATGAATCTGGTATTTTTGAAGTTGAAGATGCTGAAGTTATTTACCGTTATGCAGTAAATATAACAACTAAAGTTAAAGTAAATAATACATCTGAAGAAGAATCAAATATTTCTTATCAAAATGCTCATGTTATTAAAATGAAAAAAAAATCCACTTCAATTAGTGCAATAATAAAATTTAAAAATCCTTTACCATTAACAGAAGAAGATTTTCAAATTTCAAAAAATAAAATAATTCAAATACTTGAAAATGAAAGAAAAAAGCGTGAAGCATCTGTTGCAAAAAATAATCTTGAAACATATATTTTCTGGGCTAAAAGAGATGGTATATTAGAGAATTCAACAGCTTTAAATCTTTTTACTGAAAAGGAAATTGGTGATTTAAAAAATAAAATATCAGAAATAGAAGATTGGCTTGAAGATGGTGAAGGAAGTTATGATAGTTGTACTAAAGAGGAATATGAAACAAAATTGGATCAATTAAAACAAATTGTTCGCCGGGAAACACAAAACAGCAATGAAAATATGGATTCGCAAGAAAGCGATAATGATATTAAAGAAGATTTGTAATTTTCATGGATTTGTTTTTCCCTCCCCTTTTTTTTTTTTTTTTTTTGTATTATTGTTTCTCATTAAAAATAAATAATAATTATAAAAACAACAATGTTTCTATCATTTTGTTATAAATATATATATATATATATATTACCTCTTTTTTTATTTTTATAGAGAAGGCTGCTGAATGAGAATACAAATCTTAAAAAAAAAAAAAAAAAAAGGAACCCGGAGAAATTTTTTTTTTTTTTTTGTTATTAGTATATATATATGTTTTTCTTATTATTATTATTGTTGTTGTTATTATAATTATTTATTTATTTTTATATATTTTTTTTTTTAAGGTTACCGTCCAAAAAAAAAAAAAAAAGTAATTCAATATGCGTCGAGCCTTTATTATACCATCTGCCTCTCTCTTGACTTCTATTCGCTCATATACTACTCGTTACTTTACAGATAGTCATGAATGGGTTGAGCATGAGAGTGGTATTGCAACTGTTGGTATAACAACTCATGCACAAGAAACTCTTGGTGATGTTGTTTATGTTGCACTTCCTAATGTTGGTGATAAACTTGAACCAAGAGATATACTTGGAGAAGTAGAAAGTGTTAAAGCTACCAGTAATATTTATTCACCAGTTAGTGGTGTTGTGGATTCTGTAAATGAAAAAGTAAAAGATGAACCAGCTCTAATTAACCGTTCTGCTGAAAAAGAAGGATGGCTTGTTAAATTGAAATGCAGTGAAATTCCTGAAGGATTAATGACTGCTGAGCAATATAAAAAATTTATCGAATAGGAGAATATTAGGAAAATCAGTTTATTCTTTAAAGAAGTTAAAAATTAGATATATCTATTATATATTTTGTATGTCTTTAAAATCAAGGTATCAATTTTTTTTTAAACACATACAAGCAAGCACAAACATAAGAATTTAAAGAAATGTGAATTTAAACAAAAATAATATTTGCCTTGTTCTATTTTTTTTTTTTTTTTTATCTATGCGAGCAAACGAAAAAAAGGACGTTTTTTTTTTTTTTCCATTTTTAAGAAATGGTGCGAAAAAAAAAAAAAAAAAAAGGGTGGGAGAGGGTTTATATATATATATATATATATTGATATTTTATTTTTAATTTTATCTATTTATTTATTATTTTTTTTTTGATCTAAATAAAAAGATGAATTTTATTCTTAGTAAAGCACCATCTTTTTAATTGTATAATTTTTTTTTTTTTTTTTCTATTATTATTATTAGTTCTGTAGTAAAAGAATTAAAATGTCACGTGTTGAGGAAGATAGATTACATGTTTGGAATAGTAATTTAGAGAAGAGAGCTGCTGCTGTTCGTTCTCGTAGGCTAAAATTAGAAGAGAAAAAAGCTATGTGTATTCAATTAGAAGCATCTTTAATTGAACTTGCCAATGAAAATGATGCTACTGATAGAATATTATCTCAAAAAGAACGATATATAGCATCTCGTAAATCTGCTTTAGAGCAAGCTAATATACAACGTAACGTTCATCGAAATTCATTAGATGTTGAAAGGAAAAAAAATGCTATGAATGTTGAAAAAATTGAAAATGCTTTAGATAATGAATGGCGTGTTCTAGAAGAAGAAAAAGAAGCTGCAGAAATAGAGCATCATCAACGTATGAATCGAATTCAACAACAAATGGAGGAACTTAGTAAACAAGAAAGCAAACTTGTTGAAAATCTTAGACAAGTTCATGGTGTTGAACTTGGTTTAGAAAATCATTTGCGTCAATTAAAACAAAAAGAAGATCAATTAAGATCCTTAGCAGAAACGACTTTACAACAGATGAAAGCAGAATTGCGTGAACGTGAAGGTCTTTTAAACAAATAGCGAATTTATTTATATATATATATATATATATATATTCTTTTTCCTCCTTTCATTTCATTTACTTTTGGGTTTGGCTCTTTTTTTTTTTTTTGTTTTTGGTTCAATTCCCTTTATTTGATGAATTACTCACTATTTTATTTATTTGTTTATTTTCTGTACTTTGTTTTATTGATTTTTAGGAGTGGCTATAACATAGTTATACACACTTTTTCCCCTCTATTTTTCTCATTTCTTTCATTTAAAGAAAGAGAAAGAAAAACTGAGGTTGCGTGTGAGTTTTTTTTTTTTGTTTTTAAGGCCATGAAAAGATGCCCATCGTTGTGACAGCCGGCTCAAATCATCATGGTCAATTGGGTCGAGAAGGTGAAACATCAGTTTTTGAAAAAGTAAATATTGAAAGTGATGTTATACAAATATGTTGTGGGGCACATTTTACAGTAGCTGTTACTAGCAGTGGAAGTGTATATGGATGGGGACGCAATGAGTCTGGCCAACTTGCACTTCCTGCAGTTTCTATTGATCGTCCTACATTAATTACTTTTTCTTCAAGTGATCGTATTGTAAAAGTTTCTTGTGGTGAATCTCATACTCTTTTTTTAACTACTTCTGGAGAAATTTACAGTTGTGGTGAAGGTTCTTGTGGTCAACGTGGGGATGGTACTTATCGCAGTGAATGTTTTGAAGTTAAAAGGGTTTTATTAAATGAAAGTGCAAGAGATGTGTTTTGTGGGGCACGTACCTCATTTGCTATAACAGATGATGGGGATCTTTTTGGATGGGGGGAAACTACAAGTGGTATGCTAGGAACTCCTGCATGGCTTACTCCAACATTAGCTGTGCCTACTCGTCTTTCTGTAGGTCCACCACAAACACGTATAGCGCGTGTTATTGCTTCTGTTAATTTTGCAATTCTTGTAACTACTACAGGTGAAATATTAGGTTCGGGAAGTAATACAAATGGTCAACTTGGAATTACGGATTGTTGTACCTATACTTGGAGACCTATACGAGATGTAGGAAGAGTTTCAGATGTAGCATGTGGACGTCGTTTAACATTATGTCATCAAGTTGAAAAAGAACGTTGTATTGTATTATCTGATCAATTAGAGTCTTTTACATTACCTAATTTAGAAGGTCTTGCAGCAGGAGAAGATAATGTTATTGCATGGACAGATGGTGGAAGTAATTTTTACGTTTATGGACATAATCGTTATGGTCAACTTGGTGTACGTGATACATTATTTGTTGAAAAACTTACAAAAATTGAACTTCCAATAAAAGCAAATGTTGTCGCTGTATCATGTGGAAGAAAGCATACTTGTCTTTTACTTTCTGAAGAATCAGTACGAGATATGAATTATGTTGTTTCTATGGAAGATTCTTTTACTGCTGAAGGAAGTATTGGGAGAGAGCTACATACAATGAATGATGGAAAACAAACATCTTTTGAGTGGGTATGCTTAGGTACTTCACTGGCTGCCATGGCAATTGGAATGCTGCTAGCGGTGCACCATGGTCGCCATCAATAAATAACTAAGAAGTAAAAGTTAAATAATTAAATAAATAATAGGAGAAACAAAGGAATAAAGTATAATGATTTTAACAGAGTGAATAATTAAATAAGTACTCCCCCCCCCAAAAAAAAAAAAAAAAAAAAAAAAAAAAAATCAATAATAATAATTAATAATAATAATAATAATAATAATAATAAAATACCTTTGATTCATATTCCTTTATTCTATTAAATTTCCCTTCTTCACTTTTTTTTTTTTTTCACCCAATCTTTATTTTTACATCTTTATTTCTCTTTCTTTTTGTCGTGTTCTTAGTTGCTGTTGTACTCATTATAAGCTTAAAAAAAATATATAAAATTAATAATAAATAAATATATATATATATATATATATATATGTAATTGTATATTTATGAATTTCAAAATCTTAGAGAGCACGCTAGAAGAGAAAAAAGAAAAGGACCGAAATAGATTTTCTATTGCTATTAATCGTAAGTATCACTCGTTTCTTACTTAATAATAATTATATTATATTTTTCTTTCTTTTTTTTCCTTTCCCTCCTTTGTGGGTAAGTAACTTTACAAAGGTATTTATTTACCTTTTTCTTAATATGTATATATAATTGTTTTTTTTTTTCTTTAACACATATTCTTATTTTCCTGCTCATATTTATTTATTAAATAGTTTTTTTTTTTTTTTTTCTTAGAAGAAGACGTTTCAATATACATATACAATCACGAAATTTAATTAACTTCTTCTTCCATAAATAAATATTTTTTATTTATCCTAATAAAAAAAAAATATATTAATTTTTATAGAGTAAGAGAAAGAAAGAAAGAAAGAAAGAAGGGGAAAAGAAAAAAATGGGAGATGATAGCATGCCGATATGTGTAGGTATAAATGGTTTTGGACCAATTGGGCAAGCTGTTCTCTTCTCATCTTTTTCTGACCCACTAGTGACTGTAACAGCCATAAATGATGCCTCC
The DNA here is from genome assembly GCA_030849755.1 of Trypanosoma avium. Taxonomy (NCBI): domain Eukaryota; phylum Euglenozoa; class Kinetoplastea; order Trypanosomatida; family Trypanosomatidae; genus Trypanosoma; species Trypanosoma avium. The sequence goes on along the minus strand of JASANY010000934.1, from coordinate 130,220 downwards.
CTTTGTATTGAATATATTGCCTATATCATTCAGCATGAGAGTCACCTCCCTACTGAGACCCGGGACTCTGTCCTGGTGGTGGGGGAGTATATCAGCCTACATGGGTCCCACAAGATACGCGTGACGCAGCGGCATGACTTGGTGGAGATTGGCTGGCGGGAGGCGGGGGTGGCGTATGTGGTGGAGTGCACCGGCCTCAGCTCCACCCGGGAGCGCTGCTGGGGGCACATCACAGGCGGGGCCCGGGGCGTTATTATTGCGGGCCAGAGCGCGGATGCCCCGACGGTGGTGGTGGGGGCCAACAGTGGAGAGTTGAGCCGCCCCCCGCCTGTTATCTGCGCCGGCCTCCCCACCGCCGTAGCCCTCGCCCCACTCCTACGTGTCTTGCATGATCGATATGGGGTGGAAGAGTGCGCCTACACGGCTATTCATGGGATGCGACCTGCCGAGGCCACCGCGGGGCGATCACGAAATACACAAGACTGGCGACAAACAAGGGCTGCCATGGATAGTATTATTCCATACACTCATACAGGGTGTAAAACAATGGAAAAGGTACTACCTGCCCTTGCTGATCGAATTTCTGGTAGTGCTTTTCAAGTTCCAGTAACGAAAGGATGTGCGGTGGATATGCTATTACGATTTTCACAACCTGTTATGAAAGAAGCATTAGATGCTACGATAAAGGAAGCTTCTATTGGTAAACTCAGTGAAACACTTTTTTACTCAAATGAAGGACTTATAAGTCGTGATTGCACACCAAATGGAAAAGTTCACTATGATGCCATAAGTTCTCAGTGTTTACGTAATGGAGAAGCTCATAAACTGATGTTATGGTTTGACCCTGATTGGGGTTATGGAAAACGCATTCTTTCATTAATACCCCTTTTACAGAAGTTAAGTAGTACTGAAAAGATGTAAAAAAAAAAATAAATAAAAAAAATAAAATGTGAATCCTTCTATTATTACTATTTTTTTTTTTTTTCTCCTTTACCAAAAGAAGAAAAAAGCACCAAAAAATAAAGTGTAAATAATGAAGGATTTAGAAGCATGTTCTTCTAAAATGTATCATAGCCTTTTTTTTTTTCTCTCTCTCTCTCTCTCTCTGTGTGTGTGTGAGTGTAGCTGTTATTATTGACACATTTGTTATCTGAAGTTCCTCTGTATGGAAATGAGAAAAGAAGAAGGAGACTGAAAAGAAAAACAACAACAAGAACAACAAGTAATGTGCATTCTTTTGGAGAGCTTTGTCTGGTTTGTTTTTGTATGTATCTGTCGGTATTTTTTTGTGTCTAGATAAAATTTTTTATTTACTTTTTCTCTCTATTGTTTTTTTTTCTTTTCCTTCTCTAGCGTAATTTCTCTTAGAGTAAGCACATCATCTCCTTGTACTTATCTATTTCTAACCACCACAACCAACCAACCAACAAACAAACAAACAAACAAACAAAAAAAAAAAAAAAATGGCAGTTTCTGCTCTAATTTTACAGACCGTTATGGGAATGAGTCCCTGGGTTATCATAAGCAGTGCTATTCTTCAACAGGTATTTGCAATGATATGGTTTGGTTACATTGTTAAGACTGTCGCGGATTATTATCTTGCAGCTGATAAAGGTGTACGTCGAGTGGAGCACATGGTGCATCGCTACTCTACTGTTTTATGCACCATTGCAACTTTTGCCGCCGGTGTTACCCGCGCAGTTGCTGTGCAAATGATTGTATCACTGTCTCAAGGTCAAACGTTAACAGATTATCAACAAGCTGGTATTGTGGTGGCGATTCTCGCCTGCGTGAATGTTCATCACTTATTCTGGTGCCAGCGACCTATGCCGTTGATACTCACGGATTGCGGCTATGAACTGGGGGCAGCTTTACTAACCGCCGTTTCATGCTTTGGTATTCAAAAGTATGTCCTCTAGAGAAGTGTCTACTTTTATTTGCATGTGTTTTTGTTAGAGAGAGAGAGAGAGAGAGAGAGGGAGAGAGAGAGAGAAAGAGAAATAAATAAAGGGTGTCCTAAGCTAAGAGGAGGATGAGGTTTAAAAAAAAAAAAAAAAATGGGAGAAGGCGGGGGGTTTAAGGAAAAGAGTAAAAGGGGAGGAGGATGAGGGGAATTAATCAATAAAAGAAAACAAAATGAATCCTTTTATTAATAAAAAGAAAAGAAGATTATATATAAAAATTTTATTGTTTTTTTTTTTTTTTTTTTCGTCATGAAGCGCTGCAAAAAAAAAAAAAAAAAATAGAATTAAAAAAAAAAAAAATATGTTTATTATTTACTAAAATGGAAAGATCTTTAGAAGATAGAGAGATAAAAAAAGAAAAAAAAACGAACTCTTCCATTTTCCATGTTTTCCTTAAATATATAATTTTTTTTTTTTCCCCCTTTTTCAGTGATCAATCCCTGTAAATCCCACTTTTTTTTTGTAACTTCATAGAATACACTATTCTGTTGAATAATGTTTTTTTTTTTGTTTTGTTTTGTTTTTAAATGATTGGTAAATAAGTGTAGATTGTAAATATTTATATGTAATTAATAAATTCTCCATTCCCCCCCCCACTCCGCTCCTTCCCTCTCCAACTTTTTTCCCCACACTCCCCTCCCTCTCTCTATCTCTCTATCTCGCAATTCCTGCAAAAAAAAAAAAAAAAAGTATGAACGCATAGATAATAAAATTACAGGTATATACCTCATTCCCCCCCAAAATAATTTCTTTTATTTTGTTCACTAAAAAACACGCTTATTTTTCCCCTTAAATTTAAGATTTTTTTTTTTTTTTTTACCTTAACCATTTCTTTTCTTTTTTGTTTGTTTTTAATTTTCGTACTATATAAGTTTATTAGCGAAGGAACAAAATAAATAAGTAATAATAAAAAATAAGGTTACATAATAGCAATTAAATACCATAATGGGGAAGCTTTGTTGGCTTCAAGTTTCCATTGGTGGAAGACCACTAAAAGAAAAAATTATACTGGAACTCTTTGATGAAGTTACTCCAAAAACATGTGAAAATTTCCGCGCTTTATGCACAGGTAATGAAGGTAAAAAGGTGGAAGGAACTCAAATCCCAATGACATACAAGGGCAGTACATTTCACAGAATTATAGCTGGTTTTATGATTCAAGGTGGTGATTTTACCAAACATAATGGTACAGGTGGGGTATCTATCTATGGTGAACGCTTTGAGGATGAGAATTTTGATATGCCCTGTGATAAAGCTGGCCTCCTCGCGATGGCGAATGCTGGGCCCAACACCAATGGCTCTCAATTTTTTATTACTGTAAATCCAGCCCCACATCTCACTGGGAAACATGTTGTATTTGGTAAAGTTATAAGAGGCATGAATGCGGTGCGGGCGCTGGAGCACACAGAAACAGGGGCGAATGATAAACCTGAGCGACCTTGTATAATTGAAGATTGTGGAGAAATGGAATTTTTACCAGAGCCAGAGCCACAAGTTGGTGGTGATGATTTCCCAGACTATCCAGAAGATTGCAATCCTGCTTTAACTTCCACGGAACTCTTGGAGGTTGGGGAAAAGATACGACAAATTGGGAATGATTTATTTAAAGCCAATGATTATGAAAATGGTGTGGAAAAGTATGAAAAAGCTATACGATTTGTAAAGGCAGTGAATAAAACAACTGCAAATGAGGCGGCAGTAAATGAAAAATTAATTGCTTGTTATAATAATATTGCGGTATGTTCATTAAAGTTAAATCGATGGTCAGAAGCTCGAAATGTCGCTTCAAAAGTTCTTGAAATTGATAATTCTAACTCTAAAGCGTTATTTCGTCGTGGTGTCGCTTGTCTCAGCTGTGGTGACACAGAATCTGCTGTGGCAGATTTCACGAAAGCGCACACATTGGATCCAAATAATACTGATATTGCAGCAAAATTACAACAAGCGAAAGAAGCAGAAAAAGCCCGCACCGCAAAAATGGCAGCTGGTTTAAAGAAGATGTTTTCTTAAGGAATTCAAAAGAAAGGGGAAAAAAAAAAAAAAAAAAAAATCATGAAACTATAACCATTCTATTATTATTTCTATCCTGTTTTGTTTAGTGTTTCTTTCTTTTTTTTTTTCGGTTTTTTGATATTATTATTATTATTATTATTATTATTATTATTACTTATTGTGATAATTTTCATGGAGTCTCACTATCACTTGAACGTTTCTTTATCTTCAAGGGGTTAAGAGAGAGAGAGAAAAAAAAAAAAAAAAAAAAAAAATGATGCTTTTGTTTCTTTTTTTTTTTGTGGAAAAACAAATTCTGAATAGGGACAATGAAGGAGGAAAAAAAAAAAAAAAAAAAGGTCCCATTAGCGAAGGGTGGTGGGAGGAAATAAGATTGTTTTTTTTTTTGAAATTTTTTTTTTTCTTTTTTATTGTTGTTATTGGTTTTTATTTTTTGACAAGGGTAGCTCTAATGAAAAGGAATTGAAAAAATTAAAAATAAAAAGGCAATAACAACTAGTATCTACCTCTCTGG
>JASANY010000934.1:0-125654 GCA_030849755.1 Trypanosoma avium | reverse complement strand
AAAAATAAAAAAAAAAAAGCAAATAAAAAATATTAAACACCACCCACCCCCCCCCCCCCCAAAAAAAAAAAAAAAAAAAAAAAAAAACAGTAATAATTATAGTTAAAATAAATGTCATGCATGTCTGTCAATGATATTGTAATAGTACCACTTATTACTTCTCCACCTATGAATGTTCTTGGGATTGTAAAGGAGTTCATTAATGAAGAGACTGCAATTATTTTCTTAGGTAATGGCTTTGAACAAAAAACTGTTCAGGTACCTTGCAAGGCTTTGCAGATTTTATGTTCAGGAAAATCTATTGAACTTTCTTCTCTCACTAAAGAATTAAAAACTGAAAAATTTATAAACATAACAACGAAGATAATAAGGGAATCTTCTATAAAATTATCAGATGATAATAGGAAAAGAGTTATATTATCCTCTTCTAGTAGTGAAAAATTTGTAGTTCCTGTTAATGTACTTCGAGTATTATGTGCTTTAATTGATTCTTTATCATCTTGGCGCTCTCCTTTAGTGACATTAGAAGTTTTATTTTTTGGTTTTATAGCTTCTATTACATTTAATAAAGAAATTGGATTTTCTCTTAATATAGAAAAAAGTAATTGCCCTGTGTCATTTTATAGTTTAATGCGACTAATAACATTATTAATTGCTCTTACTTCACCTATAGAGAAATCTCTTCCTCCTAAATTTGCATTATTTTTTCTAGGAATAATTTATGTAACTGCATTTTGTGATTGGCTATATGAAAAAAAAATTCATTTGTGGTTTGTAATTATATCTTCTCTTGCTATATTTTCTGTGTTTCGTGGTGTAACGCGTATCAAATAAGAGTAATTTGTAAAATTATGATACTGATATATTATTGATGTTATTTTTAGATGCCATTATTATTATTATTATTATTTTTTTTTTTTTTCTATTATTTGTTAATGGATATTATTTTTTGATTTTTTGATTTTTCTTGGTTGCTATTTCTTATTATTATTATTATTTTTTTTTTTTTCTCTTATTTATTTATTTATTTATTTATTATTTTAAAGGAAAATTCAGAAACATAAGATATGAGCCAAAAGAGCTCGGTAGAAGTACCACCTAACCTCACACGAAGTATGGTGGAGGCGAAGGAAAAAGAATTAGCTAATCGTCGTGAAGCTATACGAAATAGACAACGTAATATTGCATCTGAAGTAGAACCTGAACCAAATTTTCCACCAGAATTTCTTTGCATTAAACCCCAAGTTTATCATAATATTAAAGAACGAGTCCCCGTACCTCTGCAACGATCTATTTATATCCTTTGTGGATTATACATCGTTTTAATCGTTCTCATTATTTATAATATCGTCTGTGCTTTTGTGGATTTTATCCTAGGTGGAAGCGCCCCACACTTTGGGCTTTCCTTTTTATACCTCCTTGGAATTCCTGGGGCGTTTGTGGTGTGGTATTATAATGCCTACTGCGCCGCCACGGAGGAGTCTGGCCCGCGGCAGTTGTTAGCCTACGCGGGTTTATTTGTAGGGGTGGGGTTTGATGCCTGGATGGCGGTGGGGATTTCTGGGTTTGGGGGGTGTGGGTGGATTATGACACTTGGGGCTAAAGGGCGGGCGGCGGGGTTTATTGTGTGTTTAATTGCCTCTATTCTCTGGAGTTTGCATGGGGTGTTGTTGTTTGGGATGCTGCTGCATTTCTGGCGTAGTGCTCCAGCGAAGAGGGGGTCGCAGTATGTAGAAAATACATTGTAGTGAATATATATATATATATATATATATATTTATTTATTTATTTTATATGTAGAGAGAGAGAGAGAGAGAGAGAGAGAGAGAGAAAGTGAGTGATTGTGTGTATTCAATGTATTGTGCTTGTTTTATTTGTTTTTTCTTAGTATTTTCCTTTATTATTATTACTGTTGTAGCTATTATTGTTTTTCTTGTGGACCCCGATATATGTGTATTTTTTTTGTTTTTTTGTTCCTTTTTTTTCTTTCTAATTTATTATTATTAATTTTATTTCGCTCTCTTCCCCCCTTTTTTTTTTTTTTAATTTCTTTCATGTATTCCTTTGTATTCTTTCTCTCTCGCTCATTCGTATGTATACATATTTAAAGGGCTTTTTTCTATTTCTATTTCGTTACTTCACAAAAAAAAACAAAACAAAAAAAACAAAGCAAAACGAGGAGAATAATAAAGGAAATAATAATATAAAAGAACACTTTAAAGAATGAGTTCTGCTAGCAATGTTGATGATGAGCCAGTTGAGGCTCATCATTCCTTTAGTGACCATGTAGAAACTCCACCTTCTACAAGACATAAAATTACTATTAGTCATGGAGAAAATAATTTTTTTAAATATCAATTACAAGAATCTAATATGTTTAAAGTTGTTATTGATGGAGATGATGGTGGAGTTTATATGCGTAAAGTTCATGAAAGAATAGGAGTAGCTATTCGTATGCGTCCTCATTATAAAAAAGTTTATGAACATCATCAAATGCCACGATTATCTAATAGAATTACAATTTCACAAGAGAATGGTATTTATAAAGTTTCAGATCATCAAGTTTCAGCATTATATTCTCTTCAACCATGGTCTACTTTTGCTTCAGATGTACAAAATTTAAGACTTACTGTTGGAAATACTGCATGTATAAAAGCTTGTTCACATAGACTTAATATTATGCAAGAACGTTCTAGAATGTTTTTTCTTCTTAATGCAGATATTGAAGAAAAATATAATATTCGAAAAGCAGGAGGTGTTTTTTCTAAATCTACAAAAGTAGATAATTCTGTTTTATTATCACGTTCAACAGATTCTCAAGAACTTTTAGATTTTATTATTGATTGGTATAGTCGTTACCCAGATGCTCCATTACGTTTACGTGATGGTGCAAATTCAACCTTACGTGAATTATTTCAAACTCATGGAGTCGAAGATCCTTCAGAATTAACTGTAATGGGTTTAGGTTGGCAACCAAATCCTGGAAATAGAGAAAAAGCTGATTTTTCTTGTGATTCTGAAAAACTTAGTGCAGAATTACGATATAGTTTCCTTCATTTAAGAGGTTCATGTACACCTCGTTTATTACAAAAAAGATTTCAAAGAGCTGAACAACTTAATAATTGTATTCAAGCAACAGAATATTTAATTCCTATTTATGCTACATACGGTAATGAAATAGCAGATATTGCAACTGTATTACATAAAAATAATATAGGACCTTATGGACGTAATATGTGGATTTTACAAGTTAGATTTATGCATAATCCACCTAGTGGAGTAAATTATCCTGTAAAATGTTCTACAATTCAAGATCAACTTGATTTTATATTTTTACCTTTATTTAAAGCAACTGTATCACCATCTGGACAAAAATATAATTCTCTTGCTTGGTTTCTTAAACAAGTTGGAGGTTTTCAAGTTGAAGCTCCTGCAAATGCTTTAGAAACAGATTTTGATGAAAAATCACCTATTCCTCGTGAAATGAATTATGGAAATAAACCAAATAGTTTATATTATTTTTATTATATGTATGCTAATTTAACAGTTTTAAATAGTTTAAGAAAACGTAAAGGACTTAATACTTTTCAATTACGTTTTAGTGGTAATCATAGAACTGATATGAATGATTTACTTGCAGGATATCTTTTAGGTGATGTTATAGTACGTGCTACTAAAATTATGGAATATCCTGTTTTACAATATTTATGTGGTTTACATGGTATAGGTATGACTGTAAGTCCATTACATGATCATATTCAAGGTGTTGTACATTATCAAAAACATCCACTTCCTAATTTTTTACATCGTTGTCTTAATGTTGCAATTGCAACAGAGGCTCCTCTTTTATTTCATCATGGTTCAAGTCCATTAATAGAAGAATATGGAACTGCTATGAAAATGTTTCGTCTTGGTTTTTTAGATGTTACAGAACTTGCTAGAAATAGTGTAATGATTTCTTCTTTTCCACAAGAACGTAAAAAAGAATGGTTAGGTGAAAATTATAATCGTGGAGCTGAAGGTAATGAATTTGAACTTAGTCAAGTTACTAATGTACGTTTAGAATTTCGTAAAGAATCTTGGGATTTAGAACGTAGTATGTTAAAAGATTTATCTATTAATAGAAGTTTACCATATGAATCAACTGGATTAAATAGATGGTACTATCTTAGTCATGTTAAAGAAGTAGAATATAATACAGTACTTGATACTAGAATTCGTTTTCCTCGTACTGTTCTTAATGGTCCACATAAAGAAGTAAAATCTGCTGTAAATGCTGCACCTCGTATTGCAAGAGCTCTTGATATGCGTTTTAAATATATATGGGAACCTCCAAATCCATGGGAAGTAACTCTTCATCGTACAGTTGAAGCAGATTTTCAACGTAAAACAGAAAGTTTTAATGAAGATGATTGGACATATGCTGCAAGTGATGCTGTTTTTATTTCTTTTCCAAAAAATGCAGTTCATGCTTGGCCTAGACATATTCCAACAATAGAAGCTTTTCGTAATGATTTAAGAGAATTACATCAAATATGTTCAAGTACAGAAGTAAAAGATTTTGCACATCAACGACTTGAAAATTTAGAACATAAATTTCGTCTTCATCTTGCACTTAATCATGCTAATGAAGCAGGAACTACAGAAGAACGTGTATCATCTAATCGTGATATTTACCAAGCTGTTAAAGTTGATACTCATATTCATATGGCAGCTGGTATGACAGGTCGTCAATTATTAAGTTTTGTTTTAAAAAAACTTATGTATAATGGAGATGATATTGCTACTAAAAAAGGAGATATTATTCATACTCTAGGTCATTTTTTTAAAATGAACGGTATTACTAAAAATTTAACTCTTGATCAATTAAATGTACAAGCAGATCATACACTTTTTGAACGTTTTGATAATTTTAATAATAAATATAATCCAATGGAAAACCCAGATTTACGTTCTTTATTACTTAAAACAGATAATTTTATGAAAGGACGTTATTTTGCAGAAATAATTCAAGATGTTTTTGCTCAATATTCTAGAGATAAACATACTTATGCAGAAAATCGTGTTTCTATTTATGGTATAAATATTAAAGAATGGGATAATCTTGCTGTTTGGTTTTCTACACATGGTATGTCTTCAAATCATAATAAATGGGTTATTCAAGTACCACGTGTTTATAAAGTTTTTAGAGCCCAAAATGTAGTTGGAAGTTTTGGTCAATATTTACAAAATATTTTTCAACCTTTATGGGAAGCTTCATTACATCCATCTGAACACCCATTAGTTCATTATTTTCTTAATCATGTTAGTGGATTTGATTCTGTTGATAATGAAGCAACTATTGATCTTCCATTTGTTGCAATTTCACCATGGGCATGGACATCTGTAGAAAATCCTCCATATAATTATTATCTTTATTATCTTTATGCTAATATACGTACACTTAATGAATTTAGAGCATCAAGAGGTTTTTCAACTTTTGCATTACGTCCTCATTGTGGTGAATCAGGTTCTTCAGAACATCTTTATGGTGCATTTTTATGTGCTAATAGTATTTGTCATGGTATTAATCTTAGAAATGATTTACCTATGCAATATTTATTTTATCTTTCACGTATTGGATTACATGTTTCACCATTAAGTAATAATGCTTTATTTTTACGTTTTCTTAATAATCCATTTCCAGAATTTTTTAGACGTGGATTAAATGTTTCACTTAGTACAGATGATCCTTTAATGTTTCATCAAACACAAGAACCTTTAATTGAAGAATATAGTATTGCAGCACGAGTATGGGGACTTTCACCTAATGATCTTTGTGAAATTGCACGTAATTCTGTATTACAATGTGGATTTGATAATATGTTTAAACGTGATGCTATAGGTGATCATTGGTATATGAGTTCTTCCCTAGGAAATGATCCTTTACGTACACATCTTTCTGATATTCGTGTTGCTTTCCGTTTTGAAACATATCATACTGAAATGCAAAATCTTGAGCTATGCTCTGGACGTTCTATAAAACGATGCATGCTCACGACGGATCAAGAGGAGGAAATTAACGAAAAAAACCTTGACCTTGGCCCTGAAGAAGTTATCCTCTCCACCCATGATCAGGCGATGGAAATAATGCTGCGGGATATTGAAACCAAGCGGGAGCAAATTCGTGTCTCGCGGGTGCAGGTGGATGCCCTGCGGCGGCAGCAGAAGTCGCTGGTGGATAATTTAACAGAGGTGGGGCTGCGGCGGCAGGAGGCGCAGGAGCGGGCGGCGCGGGCGCGGGGGGCGGAGGCGCTGAAATATGAAAGAGGCCTCCCCCCACTCCCTGATGCCGCCTTCTTGACCTCCAGCCGACAGACTGTTCAGCGACTGCTGCGGTGGCGTCCGATGCCTCCGCAAGTCCTCCAACACTCCACTGAGGCCCGCGTCCCACACCGCAGCCGCCGCACCCTCCCGAGTTTATCTCTACCAGGGAATGGAACACAACACAATATGTACACTATATGAAAATAAAGAGAAGAAAAAAAAAAAAAAAGGAAAGAAAGAAAGAAAGAAAGAAAGATAGAAAGAGAAGAAATTTCTTTTTGGTTGTTTTGTCTTCTTCTTCTTATTATTTTTTTTTCAGTTTTAAATATATATATATATATTTCTGTATTCGCTAAAGTCCCTTTTTTTTTTGTTTTCACTTAACCTTTTTTTTTTTTTTATATTTCTTTTATTTATTACATTATTATTTTCAAAAAAAAAAAAAGGGGGGGGAAAAAAACGAGTTTAGCGAGATAACTGAGCGAAGTATTAAAAAAAAACATATATATATATATTGATATATATATAAATACATATAATCTAAAAAAAAAAACTACTACTACTATTACTAATATTACAGGTACGTAATATGAAACATTCTTTTGCTGATCCCCTTGATGCCACAATGGCTGGGAATTCTTGGATATGTACTGTCTGTATGGTTGATGTTTCTAAAGAAAATACTTTTTGTCAAGTATGTTTACATTCCCGTTCAATGGATCGTCAAGGAGTACCACAAATTTTTGCCGGATATAAAGTTCATTTTAATGGTGTAATTCCACGTACTATAAAGCATCCAAGTCATTCCGTAGAATGGCGTATGGCCGAACGTCATGGTGCTGTTTGTCTTGAAAAATTTGATCCTTCACAAGTAAATTTATTAATATATCGTACAGGTTATGAAAGAAGTGATAAAGTACGAAAATGTGTTGAAGGAGATACTAATATTCCTGCAGTTCCAATAACATGGATGCTTGATTGTTTACTTCAATCACGTCAAATTCATCCTGCACTTTACCGTTTAACTGCAATTCCTGCTGTGGCACAACCAACAGGAAAAGGTCCAACTTTACAACATCATCAACATCCATATTATCTTATGAGTTTTGAAGAATATGCTATTCCAACTTCTTTTCCTGTTGGAAAGAAGAAAAGTATTACTACAACTCAAACAAATTTTGTACCTGATGCAAATTCAGATCTTCCACCTTTCTTTGAACTTCAAGAATTTCAATATACAAATATTGATGTTTTTAAGGCTGTATGTAATGTGGCAAGTACAAAAAAAGATGCAGAGGATGATCAAGATAATTATGGAGATGCCCGTGAAACACGTAAACGTGTTGCAAATATTGAACTTTTAAATTGTGAACAAAGACATAATCGTATTGATAACCTCTTATTCAGTGGTATGAAATTTCTTCTTACTCCTTCACTTGAGTCAAATAAAAATGTAGTAGAAGCACTAAAAATTTGTGGTGCTAAAGTCGTAAGTTCTTCAGAAGACAGTGTTTCAAAATTATTACGTACAGCTGTAACACATGTACTGTATAATCATGGTGAGAAAAAGAGTGAATTAATGATTGAGGCGGCACAAGCCAGAAAAGATTTCCCTGGACTTACATTAGCTCAAATAAACTGGGCAGAGGATTGTTTAATGCTTGGAGAAGTTATTCCTCCTTACGGACAGTATGTCCCAACGGCGAAATTATTGGAAACACTATCAAAGAAGTATCAAAGGATGGGAGAGTGATTTCAAGTAACCAGAGATTGAGAGAGAGAGAGAGGTTGTTAAGGTGTGTGTGTGTGAAAGAAATATAGCAAAAAAAAAAAAAAAAAATGAATACATCAAGTACAATGAAATATAAAATTGCAGAGACACTAAATAAACCCCAAAAATAAATAAATAAATAAAATAAAGAAAGGAGTATTATTTATTTCTTTTTTTTTCTCTCGTTTTATGCGCGGCTTGGTGCTTTCTTTTTTTTTTTTTTCTTTTTCCCTCTTATTTTTGGCTAAGGTCATTGAAATGGGTGCCCAGACAATCGTAGTAGAGATTTCGTTTAGTTTCCCTGTTTTTGTCTTTTTTAGTTACTATATATATATATATATATATGTCTGTTTTCCCTCCTTTTTTCCCCCTCTTTTTTGTTCTTGTTATTTCCTTTTATAGGTGCTTACATTTTTGATAGGAGATGATAAGTATATGAGTAAATCAATTTTTATATCGCATTTCATGTTTTCTATTTTTTTTTATTTTTATTTTATTTTTACTTGAGTATCATATTCTCTCTCTCTCTCTCTGTCGTTGTAGGTGTGTGTGTACATATTTATGCCATTTTTTTTTTTTTTTTTTTGTTCTTATTTATTATTTGTAAGGTGGGGTTTTGGGGCAGCTTGGTGTGAAGAATAATAAAGGAGAAAACAAAAAATTGAAGAAGAATAGAAAAAGAAAAATATCATAATAAAAATAATAATTTTGAGTGAATGAATAAGTGGTATATGAATCTGTGTAAGAGAAAGCAAAAAAAAAAAAAAAAATAAGTAGAAATTACTTTTTGCAAATTACATATAGTTATATCATGCGTAATATGAACAAATTTGTTATTTCCCTTAAACATATTATTTTTAATATCATATATTTGATTAAAGGAGGTAGGGAAAGAGGGTTAAAAAAATATATATATATATTCTCCTTCTTTCCCCATATATATATATATATATATATTTATTTATTTATTTTATTATTATTATTGCTCTTGACTCTTTCTTTTTTCTTTCCCTACTATGTATATGTAGGGAATGATATGAGTAAGGGGAAGAGAGGTATTTGCTACTCTGACTTGCTAGCAAACTTGACCTTATTTCTCTTCCTTTATTCGTATTTTATAATTTAATCTTTTTTTTTTCTTTACATTATTTAATATTCAATCTTCCCTCTTCTCTCTTTTCTGTCATTATTATTATTTTTAATTAAAATATAGGGTTGTGGGCGAAAACAAAAAAAAAAAAAAAAAGACCATTGTTGTGGTGTTAGTAAGTGTAGTGTAGTGTATTTTAGTGTACTGTAGTGACTTGTCGGCGGGCAGGGTATGAGATTGGCATGCCACCTCACCCGTTACCCCCATCACCATAACCCCTATAATTATTTTGTATTATTATTATTATCATTGTTGTTATTATTATTTTTAGTGTTATGTCTGTCTCCTGTGGCGGCCTCCGAGGAGTGTGTGTTGGCGCGGCGGCTGCGGGAGTATGAGGTGGAGGTATTCCGGCGGCTGCGGATTAGTGACAGCAGGGCCCCCGCCCGCCCCGGGTGTATTGTGTGGGGCACCAGTTATTGGAGTTACGAGCTGTGCCCGGGGCGGTGGGTGCGGCAGTACCGGCTGGAGGGTGGGGTGGTGGTGGAGGAGCACTTCCTGGGCCTGCAGCACCGCTGGCATTTGATGGATGAGGTGGGGGCCCACCCCGTGCCGTACAAGAGTGGCCCCCACACCCTCCCAGAGCAACTCCACCGCCAGGGGACGCGGCTAGACACGGAGGCCGCCGCCTACACCTGCCCAAGTCCTGGGGAGGGTAAAGGGAGGGAGCAGGTGGATGTGCTTTATTTAGAGGGCTCATCCTGCGGTCCAGGGTTTCGCCGCTCCACCTCCTTACACTTTTTGTGTGATGAGAGCGCCTCCGTACCTTATATAAGACTAGAAGAACCCTTTTTGTGTAATTATGATATTACAGTGGTAGCGATGGCGGTGTGCGATGCAATGCATGGTAGATTACAGGAATATAGTGAGTTATCTGATGAAGATATGAGATTTTCCCTTTGAAGATAAATTTTAATTTTTAATTGAAGGAGAGGGGAAGGAGGAAAAAAAAGGGGGGGGGGAGAAAAAAAAAAAAAAAGAAGGTCGTGAAGATTATTACCTTTTAATTTTTTTTTTTTTTTGGTGAGAGGGGGATGCTAGGGTGTAGGGAGATTAAGAAGAGGATCCTATCTTTTAAAAAAAAAAAAATTATATTTATATGCATATATATATATATGTTTTTTTTTTTATCCTGTTTGTCTCTTTCATACCCCCTTTATATATCTATCGTTTTTTACGAAAAAGAAAAATAATAACGAAACAATAGGGAAAGGGAAAAATAATAATAGAATATTAAAAAAAAAAAAAAAAAAGAAATTCATTAATCATGTTTCTTTATATAGTATTGTTTTTACTTATTGCAGTGGCAATTGCAGTATTTCCAGCAGCACTAGCTATTAGAATGAAAATTGCTTCTTATTTTCATGGGATGCAATTTATGTTTTTGGCAGATGATCTTCCGAAGGAATTTAAAGGTTCTAATTATATACGAATGAATGTACCAACATCACCTGGATCAAAAAGAGTTATTAGAGTTGTATTTGTTCGACATGGACAATCTGTTTGGAATTCTTTATTTAATTCATATGGTGCTTCATGGCCAATGCGTATAGTAAAAGCAATATATCTTGAAATAAAATACTTTTTTAAAGATCCTTTTAATTCTGTTATTATTGATTCTCCATTAAGTTCTAAAGGAAAAAATGAAGTACAAGAAATGTCACAATTTATACGTATGGCAAAAGGTAAAGTTTCTTATGATATAAATTCTTCTGTTATTGTTTGCAGTAATTTACGTCGTGCTATGGAAACAGCAGTTATTGGAATGGGACCTCGTATTTCTACTACAAATGAAAGAATTTTAATAGATTCATCCTTACAAGAAGGATCACGTAATATTGATGCACAAACACTTTCAACAGAAAAGGGAAAAATTATTCCATGTAAAATGGGAAAATTTGATTCTCCACAAATGCTTAGTACTATATTTGATGCTTCTTTTAATTCAGGAAATAGAACTT
This sequence comes from Trypanosoma avium, assembly GCA_030849755.1. Taxonomy (NCBI): domain Eukaryota; phylum Euglenozoa; class Kinetoplastea; order Trypanosomatida; family Trypanosomatidae; genus Trypanosoma; species Trypanosoma avium. The sequence goes on along the minus strand of JASANY010000934.1, from coordinate 114,466 downwards.
CACATGTAAATGTTTATGGAAGAATGGATGAATTTATTTTACATCTTTTTGGTGGGTCAGAAACTGGAGTTTTCCTTCCTGCTTCACCTAAAGCAAATGATAATTCAGAACTTAAAGAAGTTATTGTAGTAGGTCATAGTGGTTATTTCCTTCGATTTTTTAGAAGATTTTTACCTCCTTCTTCTCAACATATTGCAAAGAAAAAGAAATTAAAAAATTGTGGTGTTGTTGCATTTGATTTAGTACGTAATGAAATTACAAATGAAATAATGATTGAAGAGTCAAGTATAGCAGTGCTACACAAAGGTTTTTAAAATTCTATTCTCTTTTCAGCCCCTTTCATCCTTATACCCCTATAAAGAGAAAGAGAATAAATAAATAAAGAAATAAGGTATCGAAATGATTTTTTTTTTTTTTAAAATCCTTTTTTTTTTTTTTAATTGGGTTTATTATTAGTATTATTATTATTAATAATATAACATTCAGAGGGAGAGAGTATGAAAATGAAGAAAAAAAAAAAAATTGTTTGTTGGTGGGTAGTTTGATTACTTTTCTTTTCTTTTTTTGATGAAGAGATAAGTAGGTGGGAAAGTTATTATTTTATTTTCTTTTTTGTTTCCTTTTCCTAAGGTTGAAAAAAAAAAAAAAAAAGGAAACCTTCAAGAATTATATATTATTAATGGTACTTCGTCGAATTACAGGTCACCATATTAGACGAATCTCTTCCGCATGTTGTTATTCTCACACAGTACAAGATACAGCAACTGCTGAGGAGCGACGTCACTTGGAGCAATAACTTCCTCCACGTGAACTTTTAACAGAATTACGTTCTAAAGATAAATCTCCAACAGATGAAAGTGAAAAAGAATTTAATGTACCTGGTGATTCTTTTGGTATTATGCGTAATCGTGTTTCTTTTTATAAACCAATTCCACGTGAAGTACGCGGTGGTGAACTTGGTGAATTATTTCCTGAAGGATGTCATCCTTTAAAATGTGTTAATCCTTCTACTTTAAGACGCTTATGTGGTCGATATGGTGTAAATCTTAAAGAGGCAACTTTTGCAATGCAAGAAGCAGAACTTGATATTAATGTAGCAGTTGATATTATTTCAAAACAAAAAGGTATTAATATACTTTTTGGTGGTTTTGGATTAGTTGGTTTTGAAGCATATTCACCAGAAACTTTTTGTATGATTAGTTTTAGTTTACCTTCTTTTGAAGCAACTCGAAATGAAGATGTATTAGATGCTATTCATGAATTAACTTTATCTGCTGCAGAAATGCCAATATATACACCACCTAATAAATTAGTAAATAAATTTTTAAATAAATGGACAATTGAAGATGGTAGAAAATGTAAAGATGTTTAAAAATCTTTTGATATGTCTATTCAAAGAATTATACTATTACCTTATGGAGATTATAGTACTCAAGGTTTTCATATTCTTCATCCTGTTAAAGAAGAAACTCCAAATATTGGTACTGCAGCATCTGCATGTTGTATGGATTTAAGAACAGGTATTCATAATCGTTTTAGATTTCATGTAGAACGTGTAGCAGATTCTATAAGTGAACATGTTATACGTGAATTAATACATTATGGACAAGAAATTCATATTCTTCGTCAACCTTACTGGTTTAGACCTGAATATAGTGTAGAAGAATATATTAGATTTAAAGAATCTTTATTACAACCAAGTGCATCTATTTTTGAAATGCGTTACACATTACTTACTGCAGATCCTTATGGATTAGAAGGATTTAGAAATCTAGTAGAAATTGAAAAATTAAAAGTTGCTCAACATAAATATGAAAAACATTATGAAGATTTTACATCACCTGGTAAATGGTTAACAAGTGATAATGCACAATTACAGACAGTTTCTGCAGGTGGTGGTCAGGCTCCAGGAGCTATTATGCATATGCATATAAATAATCCAGATACATCACGTACTGCTATGGAAACAAGAGCAGGTCCTCTTCGACGTGTTCTAGAAAATTCCATACAAGCACATGGAGATCGTGTGTTCTCCCGCTTTTATCGTAATAACTACCATTAATTTTATTTCATTTGATTTTTAAAATAATAATATATGTATATATATATATTTTTTTTTTTCTGGGAAGGTTGGGTTTCTTTTTTCTTTATGTATATAGATACATTTTATTATTATTAATTATTATTATTAGGCCCATGAATAATCAAACTATGGTAATAATTATTATTCTTCTTTTTTTTCTTCATTGCATTATTATTATTATTATTATTATTTATTATTATTTTTTTTTTTTTTCAAAAACAAACAAATAAAAAAAAAAAAAAAAAAACCAGTAGTTTCTGTGAATAATGGGTACGGGCTGCAGTGCGTCTGGTGGTGAGTTAGCCTTTGGTTCGCGGCATAGAAATAATGCCAGTAACACTAATAATAATAATAATAATAATAATACCACCAACAGTAATACCAATAATAATAACAATAATACCAATAGTAATACCAATAATACGTATTTAGTTCAGCTTAAAGGAGGTGGAGGTGGTGGTGGTGGTGGTGGAGGTAATGGTAGTGAGGCCTCCCCACTGAATACAAGTCGCCGCGGGGAGGATTATGATGTGATCGCCGCGACGGCTGCTAACCCTAACGCGACCACCCACGTGGATTATCGCGGGCTCCCAGTTGTGATGGTGAATGCGACGGCGAGTAAGGTGAACGCCGTGTGTCGGTGGGCGGATGCCGTGCTGGCGGTGCGGGAGCGTAACGGCGGGTGCTTCGCCGACCCCCAGCGGGATGGGGCGCCAGGGGTGCGGTGGGAAAATAATTTCGGGGCGAGTATTGGGGACGGGGCGAGCTCCACGGCGCCACCTGAGAGCAGCTGCTCCGGCCCATACCGCCTCAATGTCAGTCTCTATCAAACTGTGGGCGGGGGCCCTTCCTCCTCTCGACAATATGAGAAGTCTCAGTCCTCACGCTACTTTGAGAAGTCCCACTCATCAATAAAACCCACGGAGAAGTCTATAATGTCAACGAGGGTTACGGAAAAATCGCACAGTGAGGAAAAGGAAAAAATAGGGGAGGAAGGACAGGATGAGGAAAAGGATCAAATAGAGGAGTATAAAGAATCGAAGCAAACACAAGAGATGAAAGTAAGATTAGAAACTGAACCAATAGGGGCAAGTGACAAAAAACAAGAAAGTGATGAAGAATCTCAAGATAAAGAGAATGAAGAGAGTCAGGTAACAATTCGAACATGGAATAAATCTTGTACTCCAATGAAACACTATGTTGAATAGTATTTCATATATATTTTTATCTGAGTTTGGGGTGGTAAGTGAGTTGATAAAGGAAAGAAATAAAGGAAAATAAGGAAGGAATAATGTACTGATAAGGGGATATCGGAAGATTTTTTTTTTTTTATATTTCATTTCTCCTTATCAACCTGTTTTTTTTTTATTTGTACTAACAATAGAAAAAGAAAGAAACCAACAAGAAAAACAACAAAAGACAAAAGTAAATGTCGTAATATGCATTTCTTCTTTGTATTAGAATTGGGAATAATTGGAAAAATGCGACCTTTTTTTTTTTTTTCACGCTTGCTATAATTATTTATTCGGAAGAAAAAAAATATATATATATATATTTTTTTTTTTTCTGTGTATCCTTTCTAATTCAGTTTGGGTTCTCCGAATATCTTTTTATTCTTTCTTTCTCCATTTGACTCTCTTTTAAGGGTAATTATGTATTAATATTTCAGTTGTGGTAGCCATTTAAGCCTTCTTTTTTAATTTTTTTTTTTTTTTTCTTTTGGTACCGCTCCTTTGATTCCTACCCCTTATGACTCATTATTATTATTTATGCATGTAGCAAGAACGACAAGAAGAAGAACAACTAACACACAGACACACACACACAAAAAAAAAAGAAAAAAGAAAAAAAGAGTTTTGTTGTTTTTCAATTATTTTAATCTTCTTTTTTTTTAGAGTTTTTGCTATTTCTCACTCACTCTTTGTTGTCGTATCCGTGGTTGCGATGATTGAATTATTATTATCATTATTATTATTTTTCGTTTCTTTTTTTTATATTCTGTTTGGCTGATTGGATGATTGTTTATTACTGTTTATAATATGATGTAGGTGATTCAGTACGAAATTAAGTATATAGAGTAGAAAAAAAAAAAGAAAGAAAGAAAGTGATAGGAAAAAAAAAAAAAGTGAGAATAACTCATATATACATATATATATTTGTATCTTTTTTTCTTTTCTTCTAATTTATCATTGTTATTATTATTATTACTATTATTTTTCTTTGACTCTGAAGAAGAAGGAAAGTCATTTACCTGCAAATTTCCCCCCAAAAAATAATAATAAAAAAAAATAAAAAGAATAACAATATAAAAAAAAAAAAGAGAGTAATGAACCGTTCAGGATTTGACCAGTACATTACAGTATTCAGCCCTGAAGGATCACTCTATCAGGTGGAGTATGCTTTCAAGGCAGTCACTTACGCTGGTCTTCTCACTGTAGCAATTCGCTGCAAAGATGCCGTTCTTGTTTTCACACAACACAATGTCCCTGATAAATTAATGCGTTCAGAGACTATTGCTTCTCTTTATAATATAAATGATGATATCGGTGCATGTATTACAGGACGAGCCCCAGATGGTAAAGCATTGGTGCAGAAAGCAAGAAATGAGGCGACGGAGTATAAATTTCGATTTGGATCTCCAATCCCTGTTAGCGTACTCGCCAAGCGGGTGGCAGATATGGCCCAGGTACGAACTCAACATGCTGGGATGCGTCTTATGGGGGTTGTGTTAACATTTGCTGCAATGGAGCAAAGTGATGAGGATGGATCATGGGTGCCGCAAATTTATTGTGTTGATCCTGCAGGATGGTGTGGCAGTTTTCATGCATGCGCTTTTGGTAAAAAACAAATTGAAGCAAATGCTTTCCTTGAAAAGAAACAAAAAAATGCACCTTTTCATACATTGTCTCAAAAGGAAGCTTCTATGATTGCTCTTGCTGCTCTTCAAAGTGCTCTTGGTGCATCATTGAAAGCTACCGATGTAGAAGTTGGAAGGTGCAGTGTGGAGAATCATAAATTTTGTCGTGTTCCAGATCAGGAAGTGGAAGAGTGGCTGACAGCTCTTGCAGAAGCAGATTGAGTTATATGTTTGTATTAAATTTTTTTTTTTTTTTATTTATTAAGGTTTTACACTCAGAAAAAGAAAAGAAAAAAAGAAGGAAAAAGAAAAAGATGCTTACTACAATACGTATACAAATCATCAACTTATACCTCTTGTGTTATTTTTTTTAGAAGCAGAAGCAACAGCACCTAAAAGGAACAAAAAAAAAAAAAAAAATACAAAAAAGAAAAGAAAAGAAAGGAGTCACATTGGCAGAAATGAAATGTGTACTTTTTCTTTTTTTTTTTTTCGCTCCCCCCCCCCTCATTTATAGGATTTCAAACAGTTGGATATTCAGTTTTCATTTACTTGAGATTTTTTCTTTTTTCTGCGTCTCTCTGTATGCTCTTTACCTTTACGAAATATATATATTTATTAAGAAAAATTATTTGTACACATTTTGACAAGTTATTAAATTTATTCTTTTTTATTTATTATTTTTTTTTTTTTGACACCATTTTTTTTTTTTTTTTTGATTTATTGTTTAAGGTATTATCCGAGGGAAAACCCCCTGTGTAAGGAGGTCTTCTATTTATTTTGTCTATTTTTTTATTCTTTTATTTTAAAGAAAAATTGTGTCTGTCTGTAGATATCTAGCGCAGCAAAAAAAAAAACAACAACAACAACAACAACAAAAAAAAAAAAATACCTTTTTTTTTTCGCTGATTAAAAATGTTGATGGAATGGCTTCGTGGGAAGTCAAGTGATGAGCCTGCAGTACCAGAAAAACCGCAGCAGCGAACGTTGCTAGAGGTGGATCCTGAAACATCACTTGAACCTTCACCTGCAGAGGCCACCGCACAACGTGAAGATGCCTTTCGTAAGAAGTTGGCTGCTAGCGCTAAAGAAGGACCATCGTCACCTGCTAAATTGGTGACCTACGATACCTTATTTCGTAGCGCGCAAACACTTCTATTGGAAGGAAATAATGCAGATATACAAGAAGGACTTGCACTTAATGTTTCTCGTAATGCACAAAATATTATGGTTTCTACTAAATGTGTTCTTGTCTCACCACAGATGTCTCATTGGGAGTTAGGACTTCAAATGAATGGCTTCTCTGATATTCTTTTGGCAACTTATAATACATTAAGTCGTTGGAGTCTTATGTATCAACGTGTAAGTTCTACAGGTGCACTTTTACTAGCCCAATGTATGGCACAACGTCAACAAGGTATGACACAAGGAATGATGGTTGGTATGTTACAATATCCATGGGTGCATGGGGGTTGTACACAAGTTCAATATGTGAAGAGTCAATCCTTTTCGTTAAGTCATGCCCAGCGTATTATTCGCGGGGTGCATGTTGGCTCTAACCTTTCCTGGGACCCTACCACTAAAGCCACCTCCCTCTCCTACGCCGCCTCTGCTACGAACTCTAACAAGAGTGGAACCCTCGCCGCGGAGTGGCTCCCTGGTAAAGGTGAGTGGAAGGTGGCATTAACCCGCGCCGACTGGGCCCATGACGCGGAGTTTGCCATGCAACTGGAGTATACAAAGAAGAGTCAAGGAATGATGAGTCTTCTCAGTTTTGGAGTGCGACGGCACTTTATTGGGGGTGGTAGCATGAGTGCGGCCCTCAGTGGATTTTCAAAGTTAAAGGCGGTGGTGGAGATGCCGTTTGGTGGGGAGCGGAGTGGATTTAATCAAATGCAATGCCTTTATAATGCACAGTACGATATCCATTCTGGGGCGTTAAAGCATGGACTTGTTTTTACCGCCTAAAGGGGTAAAGAAAAAAAAAAAAAAATATATATATATATATATATTCATATTATTACACTTTTTATTTATTTATCTCCTCCTCACATGCATACATATACAAACAAACCAACAAAGACATCATCATCATTATTATTATTATTACTATCATTCGATAACCACTACAATTGATTCATTAGACTAACAATATACATTAGCAGATACCTTGGTTCCATCACGTGTTAGGGGGGCAAAAAATATATATAGGGGAATAATAATAAACATATAAAATTACGCACATGCATACATACATGCTATGTACAATATCCCTTGATTTCTTCACAGAAATACCCTTTCTCTTTTTTTTTTATTTTAGGAGTTGGTATAAGATTAAATAAATACATATTAAATAAGAAAAAAAAAAAAAGGGGGGGGGGCTAGGAGAAAGGAAAAAAAAAAAAAAAGAATACACCTACCAAGAAAAAAAAAGATTTTTTAGAAGATGAAGAAAAGAAATGAATGGAAAGAATATACTCTGAACAACGAGAAAGAAACGAAGGAAAAACATTATCAAGTAAAATCTTTTTGACATACACAAAAAAAAAAAAAAAAGAGTTGAAGAAAACGAAAAAAAAAAAAAAAATATTTCTTTTTTTTATTTTTTTATTTATTTTTTTTTTTTTTGGTATTGGTGGGGGATGGAAGGTTGATGTGTAGGTAGAAGAGAAAGAAAGAACAAAAAAAAGTAGTGGGACGGGGGGAAAAGAAAGAATGAGGTGATGACTTCCTGATGTGGTCCAGGTGTATTTTGAGCTTTCTTCTTACATCCTCGCTGCTGGGTGGGGTGTGATTTTATTAACAAACACTTTTGAGTATAACGTGAGGATTAACGATATCAAGAACAAATAAAGTGATAAATGTTTGAAAAGGCATGATCGTTTCTCCTTAAATTACACAGAAGAATAAAATAAACCTGTTAAATTTGTTTAGTGAATATATATATATATATATTTATTTATTTATTTATTTATTTATGTACATTTTTTTTTTTTTTAAATTTAATTTCTCTTCTTGATATCTTAAAAAAAAAAAAAAATAAATAATAATAATAATAATAATAAGCTAATAGATGCAGCGCCGAAAGAGCGATGGCGACACGCACTTTAAAATGTGCAAAAAGATCGCCCAGCTTACCAAAGTTATTTATCAGTTAAATACACAAAATGAAGATAATGAGGGGCGGGGGGCGGAGGTGCAGCGGCGGCATGAGGCGGAGGTGCGGGTGTTGTGTGGGGAGGCGGAGCGGCACGTGGCGGAGATGCGGCGGGCCTTCCGGGAGGCGGAGGAGCGGCGGGCGGCGGCCCTCGCGGAGGCTCAGCGGGGCTGCCAGGCGGAGGTGGAGGTGGCCCGGGCGTCGTACTCCCAGAAGGTGGCCGCCATGGTGGAGGAGCTAACGGCCAGTCGGGCAAAGTTTGAGGAGGCCTTGGCGGAGGTGCGGGCCACGGCAGGGCGAAGTGCAACAGAGAAGTTAGCAGCGAAGGATACAGAAATGGCGAATATGGTACGAGAGTATAATGAAAGGTATAAGGCAATGCTCGCGGAGCAAATGGATGCACGAGATGCATTAGAAGATCAAGTACGACAGATACAGTCAAAACTAGACTTAAACGCAGTAGCGCATGCAGAGGAAGTACAGCGGTGGGCAGATAAACTTAAAAAAAGTGAGGATGAATCTGAAAAATTATTAACGGAATTACAAAAATGGAAAGAGACAAGTAATAAATATGAAGAAAAAATACAAAAACTTCAAAATGATTGTGATGCTTTAAATAATCGTCTTAATGCAGAAACAAACTCACTTGGTTCTGTACGTGATGCTGAAATGGCACTTAGGCAAGGGTTATCAGAACTACAATGTCAATTAACTGAAATAAAAGAAGAACGTGATAAATTTGAAAGTATATTAAATGAAAAAGTTGCAGAACTTGCAAAAACTCAATCAGATGTAGGAGATCTTGAGAATCAACGAAGTCTATTGGAAACTCAATATAATGCCCTTACTTATGACCTTCGTGTTTTGACAGATAAAAATAAAGATTTAGAAGAACAAGTATCATCTCTTAATATTCGTATTGCTGAACTTCAGGCAAATAATAAAATAGTAGAAAGTGATGCTGAACGTCATCGTCAAGTAGAAATGTCTTTAGAGGAACGTTGTGAAGAATTACGGCGTTATGCTGATGAACTTAGTAAAAAACATCAAATTGAACTTGAGGAACTTCATACTGCAAATGAGGCAGCTATTGTTAATTTACACTCTGCAGCAAAAAAATCAAATGATACTTTACTAGTACAATTACAACGTGAGAAAGATGATTTAATACGTCGTCATGCAGCAGAAATACGTGAACAAGAAGAACTTCATAAATCATATCAAGAAAAAATTACAGCTGAACATGCAACAGCTCTTGCAAATTTACGTAATCAACTTACAGGTGCTGGTCAAGCAGAGGAAGAGTTAAGAGAAGAAAATTTACGATATCAATTAAAGATAAAAGATTTAGAGACTCAACTTAACTCTTCACAAGGGTCATTACAAGAAATTACAAATCAGTTAAATGAATTAACATTAAAGTATGAAACACTTCAAAATGAGATGTCTAAGCGATTAGAAGAAGTTCAGTCAGAAACAGAAGCAAAACTTCGATCAGAGAAAGAATTAATTGCAGATGCTACAGCAGCACATGAGGCGGAGTTGGAACGACTTCGATCAGAATTTCGTACTGAACTTTTAGCAAAAGAAAAATTATGGGAAGAGAAAAATCGTGCGCAGATTGCTAAACATGAAGCTGAAATTCAAGAACTCATAGCAAAGCATAATGAAAAACTTCGTCGTGCTACCCGTTCACAAGATGAATCTATAGCAAAAGTAGAAGCAGCCCATCAACAAGAACTTCGACGTATTGTAGAAGTCTCTAATCGTTCTCTTGAAGAAGAACGAGCTGCATTTCAACGTTCACAAAAAGAATTAACAGAAAGATTACGTCGTCGTTCAGAAGAATTTCAACAAGCACAAGATCAAATAGAGGCAATGAGATATAGTGCAAAGGAGCAAGCGAGTAAAATGTCTGAAGAAGCAAGATCCCAGAAAGAACATATTACAAAACTTACGAATGATTATGAATCACTTATGAAAGAACTTCAATCTATTACAGATGAACTTCAAAAATCTCGTACTGATTATAGTGATTTAGAGAAAACTGTTCAAGCAGGTCAAATACGTGAACGGGAATTGCGTCAAACACTTGAAAGATTAGAAGAGACAACTAGTAAATCTCGTTTAGAAGTTGAGGCAATGCATAAATCATATATTGCTAATATGGAAGCAAGACATGCTCATAAAATGCAAACTGCTTTAGATGAACTTCGTAATGCTATGACTTTAGAACGTAATGCAATTCAAACTAGAGCAGATCAAGCAATTGCTTCTATGAGACAAAAATATAATAATGAACAAGAGGAAAATCGGGCTTTAAATTTAAAATTAGATGCATTAACACATGATTTACGAAAACGTACAGAAGAAGTTGCTCGAGAGCAAAATAATATGACAAATGCACAACGTGAATTTGCTAATACTATAGATGCTATGAGACATGATTTTGAAAATGAAAAAGCAGAACGTCAGCGACTAACAGAAAATCATTTTAATGAAATTGCTACAAAACATAAAATGTTTATTGATGATTTGATGCAACAACATAATGAGGAACGAATATCACAAGATTCTGTAATTAGAAATTTACAAAAAGAATTAGATGATCTTCGTTATCGTTATGAATATCGTGAATCAAGACCAGAAGATGTAGCAATGATTAATCGTCTTATAAAAGAAAGTCAACAAAAAGATCAAGAATTACGAAAAGCAATGAATGATATGAAAATGTACAAATTAGAACTTATTAATAGAGAAGAAAACTATAATAAAGTTTTTGGAAGAAAACCTTTAGTTGCATCAAATGAAATAGCTGATAAATTTCAAAATCAACAAGAGTTACGTAATCGTATGGATTCAAAAGTGAAAATGACCTTTTAGAAAATAATAATCATATTTTATTATTATGGAATAATAATTATTGACGTAGAATTAGAGGAGAATGTTATACTTTTTTTTTTTTTTTTTAAGTAATTGGAGTTTTTTTTTTTTTTTTTTTTCTTTTTTTATATATCACCTTTCTCAATCAAGGCAATCATCCTTTTTTTTTTTTTTGTTATTGTTCTTCTTCTTGTTTGCTTATTATGATTGCCTGATTTTATTTTTGTTTTATATATATATGTAAATAATATTAAAGAAAGGAAAAAAAAAAAAAAAAAAAACAATAATAATAATAATAACAATGATAATAATTTATTTTCTATGTTTTCTTTTAGACAAAGTTCATTTCGTTTTTTTATTTTTGGGGGAGGGAGGGGCGGGTGGCATTATTATTTATTATTATTATTTTCCTATTTTTTTTTTTTTATTCTTTTATTTTGATATTTGTGGTGTGATATTTTTATATTAATAATAAAAAAAAAAAAAAAATAAAAAAATAAAAAAAAACACCAGCGACATATACTACTCAATATCAATCGAGTAAAAAAAAAAAAAGTCAAGCAAAAAAAAAAAAAAAAATGTCAACTGGAGAGGAATTAAAGCAACAAGGTAATGCCGCCTTTAAAGCTAAAAACTTTGAGGAGGCCTTATCCTTCTATGAACAAGCCATCACCCTGGAGCCGGATAATATTGACCACCACAATAACGCCGCCGCCGCCAATCACTCTTTAGGTCGATTTAATGAAGCTATCACCTGCGCCCGTAATTCTCTGCGAATTCGTGAGAATTATAAAGCCCATATGAGAATGGGGGCCGCCCTGTGGGGGTTAAATAGACTCCCAGAGGCATTAATGGAATATGAAAAGGTGGCAACGTTGGCACCAGAGGTTACAAGTGTGCAACAGGAGATTCGAAAATTACGAATGTTAACAATGCAGCAACGACCACAACCACAGGTGACCCCAGTTGTATTACGAGGGAAATTGGGAATTTGTCTTGATGCTATTGTAGCAATTCTTGCGGTGCAAACACTTTTATGTTCTTTTTTTGTTCCAGCGTTTTCTCATCATACATGGTCATTATTATTAATATCAAAATTAGTTCAACAAGTTCTTATTGCAAATACACTAGGTTTAGTGAAAGGATCGAAAGAAGTACTCTTAAAATGGGCTGATTACCGTTGTACATTGGAAGCATTACTTTGTTTTTTTGCTCTTATCAGTGGAGTGGGTCCAATAATGTTATTGGTTGGAGCATTGGGAATTCCAAGTGTTGTAAATCTTGCATTAAATCAAGCAACTATTGCTGAAATTTCACCAGCGTTACATCATTTTATTTCTCCATATCTACAAAAAGTTATAGAAAATCAAATGGCTATTGTAATGTACGCAGTATCACTTGAAGCTATTTTACTTTTTACTATTATGTTTACAGGTGGTGCTATTTTTACTCTTGTTTATATTCAGTATATGAAGAATATATATCGCATTGATAGTAATGTAAAACTTGCTTTTACAGGTATTCGAATGAATATTTCTCGTCTTGCACGTTCCCCATATATGCCTGCAATTGTTGATACAGGTATACAAAAATTGTGTGATATGCTTTATTTAATGGCGGAACAAGGTATGTAATGACTATGTTTTTCAAATAATTATAATAAATATGCTAACGGACTTTTATTCCTTATTATTAATTATTGTTTGTGCGAAGGAAGAAAAGCAACAACAAACAACAAACAACAAAAACAAAACAAAAAAAAACGAAGTAAAAAAAAAAAAAAGGAGTGAAAGTGAAAGTAAGGGGTTAAAAATAGTACAACAGAAAAAATAAATAAAAAACAAAATTGATCACGGATAGCGCTTTCTTTTTCTACTTCTCTATTTTTTCTTTTCTTATTTTTTTATTTTGTAAACATTTTCCTTATTTATTTTCATAAAGAGAGGGGAATTACTTTGTATTTATTTTATTTTATTATTATTATTTTTTTTTTTTCTAAAGAAATTTCTTTCTCCTTTCGTCCATTTTTTTTTTTTTAATTATTTTCCCCCCTATTTATATAGGGAGAGCGCAAATTGTATACGGCACAAAGAAAAAAAAAAATATATATATATATATATATATATATAACTAAACACAGACCAAATTTTAATATAAAAAAGGAAAGTCAAAGAAAAGGAAATAATTAATAATATGCAACACACAGGTACACGTTCAAATAAGAGTGAATCTGCAAAAGATGCAGCCTTTGCTTCTGATAATGTATCATTTCAAGAAGATGCTGCTCATGTAATAATGGAAATTGATCGACTTACAGATCAAGGTGTTGCAACAGCAGATATAACTAAATTAAAACAAGCTGGTATTTTTACAGTTGCAGGAATTCATATGCAATGTCGTAAAGAACTTGTATTAATTAAAGGTTTATCCGATGCCAAAGTGGATAAAATTATTGAAGCAGCTCGAAAACTTTCAGATTGTGGTTTTACTAATGGTACAGCCTATTTACAACATCGAGCAAAAGTAACCCGTGTTACAACAGGAAGTTCCGCATTAGATCAATTATTAGGTGGAGGTATTGAAAGTATGTCAATTACAGAAGCTTTCGGTGAGTTTCGAACAGGTAAAACTCAAATCGCCCATACACTTTGTGTTACTTGTCAGTTACCAACTTCAATGGGAGGAGGCAATGGAAAAGCAATTTACGTCGATACAGAATCTACATTTCGCCCAGAGCGTATTAAACCTATTGCAGAAAGATTTGGTCTTGATGTCGAAGCTGTATTAAATAATATTCTTGTCGCCAGAGCCTACACACATGAGCATCAAATGCATTTATTATCCATGGTGGCCGCTAAAATGGCGGAGGATCAATTTAGTCTTCTCATTGTTGACAGTATTACCGCCTTATTTCGTGTGGACTTCTCTGGCCGCGCTGAGTTGGCGGAGCGGCAGCAGAAACTTGCGAAAATGATGAGTCATTTAATTAAACTGGCGGAGGAGTTTAATGTGGGGGTTTATATTACAAATCAAGTCGTCTCAGACCCCGGGGGTGCGTCGATGTTTGTGGCGGACCCGAAGAAACCCGTCGGGGGCCACATTTTAGCCCACGCCTCCACCACGCGACTTTCACTGAGGAAAGGGCGAGGGGATCAGCGGGTTTGTAAAATTTATGATAGCCCATCACTACCGGAGGTGGAGTGTGTGTTCAGTATTTCAGAGCAAGGTATTATAGATGCCAGAGAGTAGTGTAAATATATTATGATTATTTTAATTAATTTATTTATTTATTTCAGGTGTTTTAGTTTTGTTTTTTTTTTTTGCTGTTTGACAAGAAAGTGCTGTTTTTTTTTTTTTTTTTTCTTTCTTTTTTCGTATTACAGTACTAATATCTTTATTATTATTATTATTTTTTTTTTACGTTGGGTCTATAGAGCACTATAATGGTGTCTTAACAGAAAACAGAGTTAATTATTTTTTTTATTTATTTTTTATTTATTATTTTTATTATTTTGGTGGGTAAGGGTATTATATTTTGATAGATCAGAAGGGATAGATATAATAAATTATATAAATATATATATATATTTATATATAGTTTATATACGTTTATTATCATGTTATTAACTAAATTTCTTTCATAAATACTAATATATAAAAGGAACGAAAAAAAAAAAAAAAAAATACAAAAACTAAAAATTCCTTATTATTATTTTTTTCTTGATAATATACTCACTTTTATTAATAATAATGATTGTTTCTGATCTTATAAATTATTTTTTATTTTTTTCATAATTTTTTTTCTCTTCTCCCTGTATTAGAAAATAGTATAAAGTACACATATTTACGCAAAGTTATACCAAAGTAAAGTTTAAAAAAAAAAAAAATAATAATAATAATAATAATAATAATAATAATAATAATGCCTCTTTCCGTTGAAAAAGCTATTCGTATAGTAGATAGTTATTTACCAGGAGAATGTAATGATAATAGGTATATGCAATCAGATTCTATTTTAATGCATCCATCCACTGATGAAGTTATGATTAACCCACAGAGACGTATACTTCCAGCTTTTAGAGAAACATGGCGAGGTGGACCTAATATTATATCTCCTAATCAAGGTACTTATTTTGTTTCAGCAGATTGTATATGGCATGATCGTAATCGAGTTTCAGAAGAAGAATTAGAAGAAGTTGCCCATCAATCTGATATTGCAAAACATGGAAAACAATTAGCATCTATGATTCCAGAGTGTATGAAGTGTGATAAGGATGCTTTGCCAGTTATTTCTGCAACATCTCCAAGAGAACGAGATATTAATGGTTTGGTAAAACGTTCTTGTAGAGATCGAATAAAATTACATCGTAGTTGTAGATTACACTATATGCATGGAGCATTAGGTTTACAAGAAACTCCTTATGGACATACAGGTGAATTTTATAAAGATATTCAACAACGATTAGCAAATGCTAAATCACAAACAATTTGTCCAATTAAACGACAGGTTCAATATAGAGAAGATAGTTTATTTGGAAGTATAGCATTAAAAGAATCTTATTTATTACGTCGAAAAGGTGGATTACCACCTGATGATCATTTATTTAGTTCTATGCATATTGATGATTCAATGTAAATTTTAAATCTTTTATGGTTATTATTATTATTATTATTATTTATTAATTTTCATTTCTTAGTTCTTTTTTTATATGTAATGAAAACTTGTACGTGTCACTTCTTTTATTATTATTATTTTTTTATTTGATTTTTTGCTTTTTTTTTTTTGCTCTATATTTAAATATATATATATATTTTTTTTAATACGATTAAATATGAATTAATATAAATTTTATTTATTTTCTCTTTATTTTCTTTTAATTATTATTAGTATTTGAGATCCCTTACTTTAGTAAAAGTTAAAGGGAATAGAATAAAAAATAAAATAAAATTGTTCTCTCAATGCTATAGTGTAGATAAATGATACGTCAGACTAGCGTTAAGGCGCTACATTCAAGGCGTTCAGAGATAAAACAACGAATATTACAACGAAATTCAATAAGTAGAGATAAGGCTCGGAAATCTGAAATAAATTCCTGCCGTGAACAGTTAAATCAGAGTGATGATACAAATAAGAAAATAAATGAGTATGCTTCTTTAGGTGAGGAATTTCAATGTGATTTGGGGGACCCGGCAGTGTTAAATCTTTTTCTAACTCTTGAGGAAGAAATTCGCAGCGAGGGACTTCTTTCACTTTATGAAGAAAGTCAACGTGAGGATTGGGAGGCGTACTATCAGCACCTCTGCCCAAATCCATAAAAGACAGATAATTCTCTCTCTCTCTCTCCATATATATATATATATTCCTAAGTAAAAGGAATGAAAATAAGAAGTGATTTTTTTTTTTTCTCCCAACTTTTATTTTTGGAAAAAAAAGGTTACTTTATGGAATACTATTATTATTTTGTTTCTTTTTAAATTCTTCTTCTTTTTCTAGTGAATGTTTTTTTTTTTTTTTTTTTTGGTTTCTTTTTGTGAAATCATTTCTATGAAATAATATAAAAAAATAAAAAAAAAAAAAAAGGGAAAGAAACAAAAATTTATAAAGGAGGATCTTTTTTTTTTTTTTTTTTTAATCACTACTTTTTATTCGTATCATTAAATAATATTAAAATTAACATTTATTAACTTATTAAATATGTCAGATAAAAATTTAGTTGGTGATTCATTACTGCAACAATTACGTTCATTTTTTATTGATTGCTGTGAACCTCCTCAGTGTCTTACTTCTCCAGTATCACCAGATGCCCTCCCGAGTCGTAGTGTATGGACGCAGGAGGTGGATTGCATGCGATTGCTCGCCGTGTGCCCACAATTATCACATTTGTTATTTTTTCAAACCATGGCATTAATTGAAGCTCTTCGACAAGTGAGTGCTGAGATGTGTAAAGGTGCTGGTCGCTGCCTTAATCCTGAAGATATTTCACTTCGTCTCGCCCACCTGCCAACAGTTAGGGCCCCACCACCTTCCATGCCCCCGGCGCGTGGGATTCTCATTAGTGTCTGTGGGTCTATTGTGAGAATGAATGCGAAGCGGGTGGTGCCTTTTCTGCATCGGCTGAAGTGCCCAAAGTGTCGGGAGACGACGGAGGTGGCCACCAGCCCACTCGACCGCACCGCCAAGCCCAGGGGCCGGTGTGAAAGTAAAGAGTGCCGGCATGAGGAATTACAACCCGTAGGTCAGGTGTGGATGGATTACGCGGAGTGTCGCCTGCAGCAACGCTCAAATGCTACAGGGCGACTACCGCGAACACTTCTTATAACACTGGAGGATGAATTGACAACAAAATGTACGGTGGGACAATTAGTGGAGGTAATTGGTATTTTATTTCCAAAATGGCGTGCGACGTATCCAAATAGTCGACCTATTATTGAACCAACAGTTTGGTCACTTAATATTAATAGTATGGAATCCTATAGAGAAGGAGGATCTGGTAGTTCAGTTACACTACCACGAAGAAAAATTATTGGATCCGTAGAAGGACCAAATTTTAGTCCAGAATCTTTTTTTTCATCATTTTGTAAAGATAGATTACGTAGAACTGCTGCATTAGTAACATCTGTTTGTCCTCAACTTTCAGGATTATTTGCCCCAAGAATGGCTGTTATTCTTGCAGCTATAGGAGGAACTTCTACAGCTGGAAAGACTCGTATGCATATACGATCTACAATTCATTGTTTATATGTAGGTGATCCTTCTACAGGTAAATCTCAACTTTTACGTTTTGCAGCTTTACTTGCACCTAGAAGTACTTCTACAACAGGTATAGGTAGTACTTCTGCAGGATTAACAGTAGCAGCAGCAAAAGAAAATGGAGAATGGGTATTAGAACCAGGTGCATTAGTATTAAGTGATGGAGGTGTTTGTATTATTGATGAACTTCGAACAGTTTCATCATCTGATAGAGCTTCTCTTCATGAAGCTATGGAACAACAAACAATTTCTATAGCAAAAGCTGGAATGGTAACAAAATTACGAACATCATGTTCTGTTATTTCTGCTTGTAATCCACCTAAATCAAGAAATGGTGGAACAGAAATAGGTGTAGGCGGACCTTTACTTAGTCGTTTTGATTTTATTTTTCTTCTTTGGGATACCCCTTCTAAAGAAGTAGATAATCGTATTGCTACTCATATTTTAACATGTACTCAAGCAGGTCAACAAATATCTCCAATTCTTTCTCATGATGATTTTAATCGTTATTTAAGATGGGTTCGTTCTCATTATGCACAAAATAATGGTCCTTTACTTTCAGATAATGCAGCTGAACTTTTAAAAACATATTATGAACTTCAACATAGAAGAGGTTCTTCACCATCTCTTGCAGATTGTGTACCTGTTACTATACGTTTACTTGAATCTCTTGTTCGAATTACACAAGCTTATACAAAATTACATTTAGAAGATATTTGTACAGAAGAAGATGCTGCAATGGCAATATTTTTAATGGAACAAAGTGCATATAGTCTTAAATGTCCATTAGAATCATTAGGTCCAGATATTTATACATGTTCTAAATGTTTAGAAGATTTTTTTCTTGATATTACTCCTGAAGGTGTTTATAATCAACGTAAAGTTTTAAAAGCTATTATTGATGTTTTTTCTAATTGTAATAATGCCTATCATGCATTAGATGATGCAATTGCTGGAACATGGTTTGAAAATTTAAAAGCTCCATCAGAGGAAACTCAGAAACA
The DNA here is from genome assembly GCA_030849755.1 of Trypanosoma avium. Lineage (NCBI taxonomy): Eukaryota > Euglenozoa > Kinetoplastea > Trypanosomatida > Trypanosomatidae > Trypanosoma > Trypanosoma avium. Next base: position 95,731 of record JASANY010000934.1, on the reverse strand, counting down.
AGTAAGTGGTACAAAACGTGGAAGAGAAGAAATTACCAGTAATAATGAAAATATTTTTGCTTATGATAATAATAATATTGATGCAACTATTCGTAGTGCAAGAAGACTAGAAGCGTGTGTATTGACTCCTATGTCAGGAGTTCAAACAGTAATTCAATATTCACCTGAAATAAGATCTCAACGTGTTAATACAACTACAGTTTCACAGTCTCCTAGTATGATAAATAATAAATGGCGAGATGCTAATGAAATTATGAGAAGTTTATCTTCTCATCAGTAATATGTAAGAGAGATTTCTTTTCTTTTTGCTTTTGAGTATTAGTACTATTATCTACTAATATATAGATAAGAGAACGCTATACCGTGTTTTTTTTTTTTTTTTTTTATTATAGAAAAGTTATACATGCATAAATATCTAAATGAGTGTTTATGTACTCATTTCAACTGTTATGATAATTATTAATGCAATCTATCTATATATATATATATATATATATATATTTCTCTCGCTTTTTTTCTTTTGCTTTATTAGTAATAGTAGGCGATTATAAACTTTTTTTCTTTTCGCATATCTGTTATATAACAATTTAACAACAACTACACCCCTCAAAAAAATTATATATATATATATATTTTAAATTTCATATATTTTTACAGAAATGCCAAACAACGACAGTCATGATGCTCAGTTGCTTCGGCATTATGCTCAATTTTTTCCAAATATTCTTTTTACTTCTGAAGAAGAAATGGAAAAATATTGTCAAGAAGCCAGACCGGAAACAATTAAAAAAGTTCTTGACCTTCCAGAAGGAGAGGAAGTTCCTGAGGATAATGTAAAGGATCCAAGAGCACATTTGTATATATTAAAACATATTGTTGGACGTAATGCTACAACTGCTGCTTTTGTAGCACTTCGAGGATCTGATAAACAAAAAGTTGTGGCTAAATTTGTTATGCTAAATGATGAAAAACAAGCCGTATATGCAAGAAGTGAAGTTCATTGTTTAGCTGCTTGTGATCATTTTGGAATTGTAAAACACTATGATGATCTTAAATCTGAAGATAAATTACTTTTAATTATGGAATATGGAAGTGGTGGAGATCTTAATAAACAAATTAAACAACGACTAAAGGAACGTTTACCTTTTAAAGAACATGAAGCAGGTTTATTATTTTATCAAATTGTTTTGGCATTGGATGAAGTCCACAGCAGACGAATGATGCATCGCGATTTAAAAAGTGCTAATATTTTTTTAATGCCAACTGGAATTGTAAAATTGGGAGATTTTGGATTTTCTAAACAATACAGTGATTCTGTTTCATTGGATGTTGGTTTATCTTTCTGTGGAACCCCGTATTATCTTGCCCCAGAACTATGGGAAAGAAAACGATACAGTAAAAAAGCTGATATGTGGTCTCTTGGTGTTATTTTATATGAATTATTAACTTTACATCGCCCCTTTAAAGGACCCTCGCAGCGTGAAATTATGCAACAAGTTTTATATGGAAAATATGATCCTTTTCCTTGTGGAGTTTCAGATGGAATGAAGGCTTTAATGGAACCATTACTTTCAAAAGATCCAGGTCTACGTCCTACCACAACACAATTATTACAAACAGAACTTATGAAATATGTGGCAAATATATTTGAAGAAATTGTTAAAAATTCGGAGGTTATTGAAAAACAAGATAAAGAGCGAATTTTAAGACAACTTCAGGAAGGTAGGGCGAGGGTACCACTGCCGCAATCTAATAATTTTGGTGCTATAAGTACGGAGGTGGTTCAAGAAGGATATTTATTAAAATACAGCTCCGATATGAAGTGGAAAAAACGATATTTCTCTATTCGAAATGGACAACTTCGTATTTCTCTTACAGATAAACCTGAAAAAGATGGGGTTACACCAAAGTCTGCAAGTTTGGAAACTGTAAATGATGTATTTCCAGTTCCTGAAGCCTACTGCCGCTCCCACCCAAATCAATTGGTTATTTGGTTTAATAATGGACAAAAAATAATTGCCATGGCAAAATCTGCAGAAGAACGTGATATGTGGATTTCAAAGTTTCATTGCGCATGTGGTATGTAGAAGAGAATGGAAAAGAAAAGAAGAAAAAAAAGAAAAATTAAAATAGGGAGAGATAGAGAGAGAAGTAAGCCGTTTACCAATTACCTGTTTTTATTTTTTTTTTTAATTTTTTTGCAATGTACGCTTTCTGAGTTTGTGTGTGGTTGTAAAAAAAAAAAAAAAAGAAAAGAAAACTTTGGCTATTATTATTGGAATAATTTTTTACAATTATTATTATTATTATTAGAGTTTCTTTTTTTTTTTTTTTTTTAATTATATATATAAAAAAAGAAACCATTTTTTTTTTTTTTTTTTCTTGTATTCTAGGTTTGAAATGGCGATAAGCAGAGGCATTTTTTTTTTTTTTTCCCCTTTCTCTCTTTCTCTTCCTTATTGGAGTCAGGAGATACTATATACTTACTTTTTATAGTATAACTTTTTAATATGTAATTAGGCCGCTCAGTTTGTGGTTATGAGTTTTTTTTCGTTTTTGTTTTGTTTTCTCTCCTCTCTCACCTTTTTTACCATAAATATTTATAATATATATATATATATATATATATTATAAATTATTATTGTTTTTATATATTTTTATATAAATATTATTGCACATATCATCCCTTTATTGAGAAAAGAAAAATAATAAAAAGAGAGAAAGGTTGGACACTAAAATTCGTTTTTCACCATTCAATTTTTTTTCCCTTTTCTTTTTACTCATTGAAGTCTGAATTTCATTTATTTCTTTTTTTTTAATTTTTGGAGGGAGGGGAAGGCGTTTGTGATGTGGCGAGTTTGTTCTGGTCAGTGAAAATAAAACTGCTTGTATCTCTGATATTATTTTCACGGATTTAATGCTTTTTTTTTTTAAAAAAATAAAAAAAAGAAAAATCTTTTTCTTTTTTTTCTTGTTTTCTATTAGTGTGCCACAAGTAGTTATAGAAATATTTTTTTTTTTTTAATACCTCTTGGTTTCATTTCTTGTGAGCGATGTAAATAGTAGTGAAAGACGAAGCGAGAAATCTCTCCACTTTCTATTACTAATATGATTTTTTTATTTTTTTCTTGTCTCCTTACTAAAATAGAAATATGAGTATATACGTTGAATTTGTAAAGGAGAGGCACATTGTTACTTTTTATTTCTGTTCTTTATTTTGCTTCTCCTTCTACCCTCTTATTCCTATGCTTCTACTTGCGAAGGTCTACACTTCCCAAAATGAATTACACTATGTAAGGTAAAATTACTAAGAATAATTATTATCATTTTTTTTTTTTTTTCTGTTTTTCTTTTTTTCTGTTTCCTTTTTTTTTCTCTGACTATGTTTTTTTTTTTTTTTTTTTTTCTACTCATTTTTAATGATTTCTTTCCTATCCCACATTTCTTTTTTTTTTCTTTTCTTATATATATATATATATACTTTACATTTATTAAGCTTTAAAAGAAGGGAAAAAAAAAAAAAAAAAACGAACAATAAATAATAAATAATTATAATATTAAAATAAAAATAAAAATAACAAATATCATCTATTCTCTCTCTGTCTCTTTAAAGCCTTCTGGGCACTAAAAAAAAAAAAAAAAAAAAAAAGAGAAGAGAGAGACACGCACTCTTTCTTTCTTTTTCTCTCTCTCTATCTCTATATCTATCAATAAATAATAATAATAATTATTATTATTATTATTATTGTAACTCCCTGAGAATGGCTGGCAAGGTCCTCCCCCCGGCCCCACGCCTCCCCACACTTTACCCCCAGTCCCTCGGCTTCCTGCAGCGGGAGGCGAGTGACGCCGACGCCTTAACCCCCGCCACGACGTACGCCCTCCGCCGCAGCCAACGCCTCGCCGTGGGGAAACTCGTGCCAGACCCAAACAATGAAGACCCATCAAACCCAAAACACATCCCACCAACATCACTTCGCTCGCGATCACGACTGCCTCTCATTCCACGCCGCCGCAGTGGCCGCTCTCGCTCGAATGTCTCTACAGAAGAGGACACGACAACTTCATCTGAGGTTACCATTTCAGAAGAAGTGGTACATTCCAATAAGAATACTGTAATTGAAAAGACAAATTATACTGTGGTGGAGCCATTATATCCATTTTCATCCTGTAGTCTTTTTTTCCCTATATATTATGGTGGTCCATCAAAAGGAAAATCTACCGATGCTCGTAGTAGTAGTCAAATAAATTTTACCTATCATGGTCGAGATAGAGTTAATCTTAAATTAGGTGTCCTTACTATTCAAAAAAATAATCTTAATAGAATGTGTTTATACAAACTTGGGCCTGGTGCTGTGGCTTTTAAGGTAGTTATGGATGCTTTTGAATCTGCAGGTATGAAATATACTCCATCAAATGAACTTTTTAATGTAATTTGGGCTAAAAGAGCAACACCATATACTCTTTCTCATCTTGGTCCTTATCAAAAAGTTAATCATTTTCCTGGAACATGGGGTATAGGAAGAAAAGATAGTTTAGCTTTAAATATTGATAAGATGCAACGTTTTTTTGGTTTTGAAACTTTTGATGTTATTCCTAAAACTTTCCTTATTCCAAAACAATGGAGTGAATTAGAAGATTATATAAAACATCAACCAGATACTTCTGAAGATCCTCTTATTTTTATAGTAAAACCTAGTGCATCTAGTTGTGGACGTGGTATTCATCTTTATAGAGGAGTACCACCTATGCCAACTGGAATTCGACAAATGGTTTGTCAACGTTATGTTGGAAATCCAATGCTTATTTATGGAAGAAAATTTGATCTTCGACTTTATTGTGTTGTAACATCTTTTGATCCTTTAAGAATTTTCCTTTTTGATGAAGGTCTTGTTAGATTTGCAGCACAAAAATATCCTGGAATGGATAAAGATTTAGATAATATTCAAATGCATTTAACAAATTATTCTGTTAATAAAACAGCAGAATTAAATCGAGCTAGTCGTGGTAAAGATTTTCGTTCAGATGAACCTTTAGATATAAAATGGTGTTTATCTGATTTAAAAGAATTTTTAGCTAAAAATCATAAAGAAGGAAGTTATGCATGGGAACGTATTATGCGTGGATCTGAAGATGCAGTAATTAAAGCTTTTTTAAGTATTGAAAATGATGTTATTTCACGTGTACGTAAAGAGTGTAGAGATAAAACAGGACGTGGCTGTTTTGAATTATATGGATTAGATTTAATGGTAGATGATCAACTTAATGTACGACTTATTGAAGTAAATATTATGCCTTCTTTGGCTACCGGAACTCCTCTTGATAAGGCAGTAAAATCACGTATGTTAGCACATCTCCTTACACTTATTCGTGTAATTCCACATCAACGTAATGCTTCAGGTTTAACTCCACCAGACTTTGGTGAACCTTCTGAAAATCGTTTTGATACTAGATATCGATTTGGAAGACATCCACAGCAAGATTCTGGACTTATTCGAAAACCACTTTTAGCTCGTTTTAATGATCCTAATGACCCAGATTCTATTCTTTCTACAGCAGAATATCTATTACTTATTGAAGCAGAAGAAGAACTTGCCTGTGCTGGCGGTTTTCGACGAATTTTCCCTACAGCTGAAAATGTTTTAACTTATTTACCTTATTTTACTCATGGTGTACTTAGAAATAATTACCTTCTTGCTTCAGCTGTCAGAATGAAGGAAAAGGCTTTGAAGTAAAGGAGAAAATGTGAGTAGGAGGAGATGAAAGGAGAGGGAGGGAAATATTTAAATTTATAAATAAGAAAAAAAAAAAAAATTAAACTAATTAATATTTGTGGTGTTTAGAAATAAAAAGAAAGAAGATGAGGAAATAAAGGATATAGGGGTAGGAATTATTTGTTTTTTTTTTTAATTCATCTGGTTTTAAATGGTTTTTTTTTTTTTTTTTTTTCTTGTTGTTAAGCAAATATATTTTTCATTGTGTTTGTGTATGTATGTTTCTTTGTTTCTGCTCACAGTGAATGAGTGTGTGAAGGAAAGGAGAGGAGTGAAGATAGATAGAGATAGATTGAGGGTGATTGTAAGAAAAGATAACGCAGAATTCATTAAGGAAATGTGCTACTGGTTGTGGGAGAAAGAAAAACAGAGGAAAAAAAAAAAAAAAAACGTAGATTAAAATTAATAAATATACAAAGGTAAGAAGAAAAAAAAAAAAAAAAAGAGAGAAAAATGTAAGTAACTATAAAAAGATTTTAGGTTAACTTTCACTTAATTCTGTGTAGATATGGAAATTTTTATTATTATAAAAATATATATATATATTTTTTTTTAATTTCTTGTTGCTGTTATTTTTCTCTTTTTTTTTTTGTCTCACCTTTATTTATATTTATTTCCTTTTTCACTTTTTTTTTGCTTTATGTATATATATATATATATATATATACATAGGAAAAAAAAATAAAAATAAAAAAAAATAAATTAATAAACAAAGAGAGAGGTGATAACTCATGCTGGATTACTTTGTTGCCGTTGGGGTTGCCCTCGTTGGGCTGCTGGTGGTGTACTTTATGTTTCAAAGCATCAACCGCCTCGACACGGTGGCCGTCGCCTCCCCCGCCGCCTCTCAATTGCGTGGGGCGGCGCAGCGGAAGTCACGGGCCCGCAAGACCCCCCGCCCCCCCCGCCGCGAGGACGCCGAGCTCGACCGCGAGACGGAGGCCCTCATCGCCCGCGAGGTGGCCCGGCAGCAGGCGACGTCAGGGATGAGGGCCGACACCCGCGTCCCACGGCCGCAGCTGCTCGAGGAGGTCCGCAAGGATGTGAAGGGCAAGCCCACTAACAATAATAATAATAATAATAATAATAATAAAACTCAGCCGTTGGTGGTGGAGGGGAAGCAGGAGTTGATTGATAAAGAATTAGGATTCCAGAGGGTTACCAATCAACCAAAGGCGCGTAAAGTCGCCTCACCAAATGTAAAGCAGTCCCTGCCGACGTTCACTCTGGATGAAGAGATGGAACGCAAACTGGGACAGTTTTTCAGCAACAGCAACCGAAGAGAAAAGAAAACCTTCAAGTTTGCTCTGAAGGAAGAACCGACAACGAATAACAATGGCGCTCAAGTTATTGTAAAGAAGGATATTAGTAATGCTCGATCATGGTAAATTGAAAGAAAGAGAAGGGAGAGAAGGGTGGTAAAAAAAAAAAAAAAAAAAAAAATTACACAAAGAATACACATATAATGAAGAAAATCTGGGCAAAGTGAAATATTGGGTGTGGGGGATTAGGGTAGAAGACTCCCATATCGCACTGCCAGATATGTGACTTTAGTTATATAAGAGAGGTAAATAAAATAAAATAAGAGGGGATAAAGAAAAAAAAAGAAAGAAAAATAGAGAGAGGAACACCACCACCACAAAGAGTTTATTTTTTATTTTTTTGTTTTTTCCCCCATCCCCCGAATAAATCAGCAAATAAATGAGAACTAAAAGGAAAAAAAAAAAAAAAGAGGAAATTAAAGAAGAAAGAAAAAATAAATAAAACTACAATAAATCCATATACGCAGACTGAGGCAAGTAAACTTTATCCATATATATATATATATATATATATATATATATATGAGTGCTGGTAAAATTGAGTTTCGTTTTTTTTTTTTTTTTTTTTTTTGTTTTTTCAACTTTACTTTGAAATGGGCGTCTAATCTTTTTTTGTTTTTTCTCTTTGTGGATGATATTATTGTTTCTTCATGAGATAATGTGTTTAAACAATTTTTTATTCCCACTACTATTATTTCTTTTTTTTTTTTGTGTGTAGCTGTCTCTCTTTTTACCTCTTCTTTCTTTTATTATCTCTGATCTCCCACACTTCATTCGACTTTATTTACCACTTGAAAGAAAAAAAAAAATATATATATATTATTATTATTATTATTATTATTATTATTCTTTTTTTTTATTTTGTTTTTTTTATAATTATTAGTTACAGAAAATGGAAAATTATCAACACTCATCTTTAGAGCAACATCTAAAAGATGAGCGTCTGGCTTATGCTAATTTAGCACTTCTTAATATACAAACTAGTGCTCTTCTTGAACGCTTTTATCGTGAATGGCTTACCTTAGATTCGAAAAGACAAGTTATCTTAAATGAATTAGAATATCATAGTCGTGCTATTCGTGATCATCGACGTAGAATAGAATTAAATTTATTTCCTACCGAATTAAAACCATGGGTATTATCAGTAATACCTGATCTTTTAATTGAAAAAAAAGAAGAAAATATTGATATAAATTATGAACCTTTTAATGATATAATTTGTTCAACTTTGCCTACTACAGGTAAATCGCGAATGATGTTTGAAGATATTATTTTACGACAGGTAGTACGCTTTAGTGAAGGGGATTCTATTAAAGAAAAGGAAAAATCAGCTCCATCTCGTTTAATACGAGTTGCCCCACAACCAGAACTTCTTTTAAATCTTTCTTTTTTACCTTATAAGAATATTGAAACAAATACATGGCATCGTAGACCTATTTTAGGTGATTTAGTTGTTATGCGAAGTCCAGAACCAAGTATGGGACGAGTTTTAGTTTCTATGCATACAATTCCTCGTGGGGAAACTATAATGATAGAAAATGCTTTCTTTTTTTGTTATCCAATAAAAAATAGAGAAGAATTTGATGATAAACTTCTTCCACCAGTTATAAGAGAAGCAATGATGTTAGTATATCGTCAATCTTCTATTTTTAAAGTACGTGGATGGGATATACGTTTACTTCGTCCTTTTTATTATTGGTTAACAGAAATAATTTTTAATGATAATAATCATAATTTTATGCAACGTTGGAATGAACTTTCTTGTCCTATGGAAGATATAGATCCTTCATATTTAACGAAATTATCTGATTTAGCACATTTTTTATGGTTAAGTCTTCCATCTTCACTTTCTTTATATATTGGAAATGAAGAAAAAATAATAATGTTTTTCGTTTCTTTCTTAACAAATGCTATAAATTATGGTGGTATTTCTGTAATAGATGATATTTTTTCTACTAAAACAAATGAAGTAAATTTAGGAAATATAGAAAAAGGAATGGCTATTTTTGGTAGTTTTTCATTAATTGAACATAGTTGTCATCCAAATGCAGTAGTTATTTTTCGTTATAGTTGTAATTTAGATAGTATTTTATTTGCAGAATTACGTGCCACACGACCAATTGCAATGGGAGAACGTATTACTATTTCATATGTACCTATTTTTCTCCCAAAAGAAGAAAGGGATAAACGGTTACGAGCAAGATATTTCTTTTCATGTGCTTGTGAACATTGTATAAATGGAATTGATACAACTAGACTTATGTTTCTTTCAAAAGAATCTTATAAATCTCAAATAATGCTATGTCCAAAAGGAAAAGGTTCAGAATGGATATCCTTATCTTTATCTTCTTTAAGTTCATCAAAATCTATAGAAAATAAAGAAGAAGTAAAAAAATTATATCGATATGATGATTTTCATGTATTAAATTCTATTCGTGAAGAAGTAAAATTTCGTCAAGAAACGGATGCAGTTGATTTTAGTGAAGGTGATAATTTTTTAAATGTGATTTCAAAGGAAGTAGCACGACTTCAAGAAGTATTAAATGGAGATGGAGAAATACTTATAAGTCCTTTTCATTATATTTTTTTACTTCGTACACTACGTTTATCGGCTTTTGTATTATCTGATAATTCTTATTATTTAGATAATAATAAAAAATATTTAATATGGTCTTTCTTAAATAATTTATTAAATAAAATAACTCCAGTAATTTTTATTCTACCAGATTGGTTTATCACAGAACTTCTTTTAGGAAATATTAAACAGGGTGTATTGAGTGATGACCTGAGGAACAGACTTCTAAATGATAAAAATAATAATAATAATAATAATAATAATAATAATAATAATAATGAAATAAATAGACAACCTTGGCAGGAAAATTTTAAATTAAATCCTTTATTTGAACAACATGGTACTCTTGTAGTTTCATTATGGGAATATTACGCTTCATTAAGTGAAGGAATTAAAGAAAATAATAATGAAGAAAATGTAATAAATGCTTGGACAGCATGTGTTCTTCTTATTCGTTATGGTTTATGTCAACATGGTTCTGAGCGTTGTCTTAATGCTCAGTTAAAAGCTTTACAATATCGTCAGCAAAATCAAAAAACAGAAGTAATAACAGAAAACAAATAGTAAACTCATTTTCTTTTTTTTTTTCTTTGTTTTAGTTAAAGTGACCTATATTTCTAATGAAAAGAAGAAGAAGAAGAAGAAGAGATAGGAGGGATAAAATAATGGGTGGGAAATAATTTTGGACCTATTTTTAATAAATTTTTATTTATTTATTTATTTTTTTGGTTTTAAATTTAATAATAGTAACAAGATTTTAAATGTGCATTTAAATATATATATATATATTTTTTTTTTAATTATTTTAATTTTTTAGATTAGTCGACACTCTTTAGTTAGTATTTTTTAAGCTCTGCTGAAGCCTTGTGTGGTGGTAGGGTACAAAATGACACAAATCATCACCGATAATTTGCGCTCAAGCGTACCTCCTGCTGCCCCGAAGAGCCAGCGGGTCTGCCGCCACTTTGCTCGTGGTCGCTGTACCTGGGGATCATCATGCCGTTTTTCGCATGATGTTGAACGTGCTACAGTGGATGATTCTCAAATCAATCAGACCTTCATTGGGCTTCAACAGCAACAGTTGCAGAAGGAACGTCATGCCATACTGAAATCCGCCTTGGATGGAGAATTTGAAATTAAACCCTACGATATTGTAGGAGGTTTTCAACGACACATAGTACAACTTCGTATTTCGTCGTCTATTCTCATTCCAAGGTTATTATCAGAAGACTTACTTCGGCAACAGCTGATAGAACTGGAGGGAAATGAGCAGGTTCGCATTGGTGGTCTCCTCTTCCTGGTGGGTGAGCCTGCTGTGTTTTGGTCCATGATGCAGCTCTACTGCCTGCGGCGGACGACGACGAGCTCCAAGTGGGACACGATGCTGGCAAACGCAAAGCGTGGCTACGTGGAGTGCATGTTCTTCCGCTCCAGCGTGGGCTGCCTCAGCGGCGACTGCCCCTTCTCCCACGCCGCCCCACCCCCCACCGTCACCCTCGCCGCCCCGCTGCAAAATATGGCCACCAACAACGCCCTCCTCACCCCCCTGCTGGGCTTCGGCGTCTCCGCCCCACCCCCACCACCACCCCCACCCCCAGCCACCAGCACCACCACAACTCTCAAGTCTCATGAGGGGAAGGGGGGGCTCCCCACCAGTGGCCAGCGCCCACCGCAGGACTCCACGCGCCACCTCGCCGTCCCAACCCTCACCATGACGAAAACTGACGATGCCGCAATATTCCGTGACCCGGTTTGGGGTACTTGCGCCGTGCCGGAGGGGCGGGCGGCACCAGAGCCGACGGAGGGACTTTCAATTCTGTGGGAGAGCGGGGTGCGGGGGGCTGCGGAGGCACTCTGGTAGAAGTAAAGAGAGAAGGTGTGAGTATGAGTGTGAGTGTGAGTGTGAGTGAAAGTTTAAGAAAGAGAAAGAGAAATTGTGTATGTGGTTAACACAGAAAGAGTACGAGAGACTCTGTGCGTGTGTGGGTGTGGAGGAAAAGATGGAGGGAAGGAGGAAGTAAAGGTAGTTATATCTGACACACAGAAAAGAAGAGAAAAAGAGAGAGAGAGAGAGGGAGACGCGTATGTGCTGCGTTTATAGTGTATTGATGAGTTCTGGTAATATAACATGCAATTATACTCATTTAACCTCTTTTATTATTATTATTTTTCTTTACTTTCGTTCTCTCTATCTGTCTTGCTCCCTTCTCTCCTAGCTCTCTTACTTTTTTTTTTGTTGTTGTTTAAACCACTTCCGTACATAATATGCACGTGCAGACAGTTCAAGTGTGTTGTTTGTTTGTTTCTTTTATTAAGCACGAAATGAAAAAAAAAAATATATATATATATATAATAAAATAAAAAGAAAGGAGAAAGCCTGTAATCTCTTTCTATATTATAAATAAATATATATATATATATATATAAATGTATCTCTTTTTTTTTTTTCTTTTCTTTCCCATAAATAGTAATTTTTTTTTTTTTTTTGTGCGTGTATTAAAAAGGCCCGCCAAAATTTTTTCTTTTCTTTTCTTTTGCTTGCTTATTTTAGCGGTGCCACAGTATTTCTCTTTATATATTTATTTATATATAATTTAAGGCTTTGGTTTAAAGAAGCAAAAATAAAAAAAGGAGAATTCTTATTTATTTATTATATAAGTAAATTTGAGATCTAATCAAATTCCTGTAATATGAGAAATATAATATAATATATTTGTATTTATTAAGATAAAATTATTTTCATCAGCTGTAGTTGAAGTAAAAGTAAAAGTAAAGATGAAGAAAATAAAACAATATATTTATATATACTTAAAAGAGAATTGAAGTAAAAAAAAAAAAGAAAAAAAAAATTTTACATACATATGATAAAAAGAAATTTCTTTTAAAGAAGAAAATTAAAAAAAAAAAAAAAAAGAAAAAAAAAGTTTAGTTAAGCGCATTAATTACAAAAAAAAAAAAAAAAAGATAAATAAATAAATAATAATAATAATAAAGTGAAATCGAAGAGAAAAAAAAAAAAAAAAATTAATGCGGTCTCCGTTTTCTTATTGTTCTTTTTATACCTTTTTTTTTTTTTTTTTACTTTAATTTCGTTGACTTTAATAATTAATTCAATGATTTTTTTTTTTTTTTTCTTACCCTCCCTCAATCTTTTTTTTTTTTTTCAATTTATTTCTTTGTTTTACACTTGTAATTCTCTTCCTTTATTCATTCGCTTCCTTTTTATTATTATGCTCTTTTTTCTCCTATGTGAATCTAAAGAATAAGAATAATAGAAAGAAGGAAATAATAATGCAAAAAAAGAAAAGAAAAAGAAAAGAAAAAGAAAAGAAAAGAAAAAGAAGGGAGAAAAAGTGTGAAAGATGACCTCATGAGGAAGGCACAGGATAAAAAATGAAAGAAATAAGAGAAACTGATATAAATAAATATAATCTCAAAGAGAGGGAGGGTGGAAAATATAAGTAAAAAAAATGAGTCAGGCCTTTTTTTTTTTTTGTGTGTGTGTGTGTGTGTTTGTTTTTTTAATGTGTATTTGCGTCAATGTATGATTCTTGTGCCCCATAAAATTTTATCAGGTAAAGTAAACAACAACAAAGATAATAATAATTTAAGAAATTGAAAAACAAACGAAAAAAAAAAAAAAAAAAAAATCTAAAGAAAAAAAAAAAAAATGGAAAAATCCACGCGTGGGATTTCACCGCTTCACGAGTTTATAGGTTTTCAGATGCAACATATAATAACATCTTTTACTACTACTAAAAGGGGGGGGGGGGGACCGAGAAAAAATAAAAATAAATGAAAAAAAAAAATAATAAGAGAAATGAAAACATTTAATAAGCGTTCTTTTTTTTTTTCATATAGATTACACAAAAAAAAAAAAAAATGTTAAGTGTGTATTTGTGTGAATCTGTGAACAAGTGAATTGGATCAGTAAAATAAATAAATAAATATGAGAAACGATCTGTATCAGTTAAATCGGCCCAGCAACAAAAAAAAAAACAAAAAAAAAAGAAAAATATAAGAAAAAAGTCAGCTGGAGGAAAAGCCTTGCAGAGCAGGGGGGGAAAAAAAAGGAAAACCGAAAAAAGAGGTCTGAAAAAAAAAAAAGTAACGTTTGAGTTAACAAAAAAAAAAAAAAAAAATTTAAAAAAAAAAAAAAAAAAAAAAGAATGAGTCCTGTAGTCCCTCGTGATGCACGTGTTTAGTTGCTTTTTTTCATACAATTGAAAGTTAGTATTTTTTGGGGGAGCGGGTCGCAGTGCATCTTTTTTTTTTTTTTTTTGAAATTACGGCACAATGACGTTTTTGTGAAGGATAAAAAAAAAAAAAAAGAATTTAAAAGAAGTTAATTTTTTTTAGGAGATTTTTTTTTTTTTGCTTTTGCCCAGTAGAGGGATGATAAAAAGGAGGAGAGAACAGTTGAAACTAATAATTTAAAATAGCTTATATATATATATATATAAAACCAAATTTCTTTTTTCCCTCTTTTTTTTTCTTTTTAAAACTTTATTAAGTGCGTCATCAAGGAATCCAGCTCAAGAACAGGTATAGGTGAATATCTCGTTTTTATTATTATTATTTTTTTTCTTTGCTTTTTTTTTTTTCTAACCCCATTTTAGGTCATTGCTTATTCTTTCTCTTCACACCGTCACCTACAGCGGGCTTTACTTTCGGCATGTCCTCTAGTGAGAAGGAGCGGGAGGCGGTGGAGGCGGGTGGGGCGCCGCGGAATGTCACGGAGGAGAAATCCACAGCAGCAGGAGCGACGGCGGCCGCAAGTGATAGCGCGGGGGCGGGGGAGGAAACTCAGGACAGCGGGCCAGCCTCTCTGCGGCATATTCGGCAAAATTTTGGTGTTATGGCCCGTGTACTCGAGCGTGAGGTGTTTCGACGTGCTTTAATTAATAGTAGTGTGGAGGAAATGTATTCAGTCTTCTTCTTGATGAGTGAAAAGTTGCTGGATTTGCTTAGAAACGAGATTGATCAACGCATCTTACGTGGACAGTTATTGGAGATGTTATTCTCCATTCTGGAACCTAACTACGGCGCCGAACATTCCCGTTTGTTGTTGACCGTCGTGGATCGTACTACAGATGATTTATTTTTATTTCAATCCCTACTTTCACCGCAATCGTTAGATGTATTATTGCAGCGTGCACAGGAGTATATGAGTCCTCCACCTCGCACCACAGGTACAGGCCTTGGATCCGCGGTTTCTGGTAATTATGGTAGTGTGCCGGGCGATGCTTTACGAACTAATTACGGTAATAATAATAATACTAATAACAATAACAGCAATAATAATAATAATAATAATAATAATAATGTCCCAGCCCAGGTGAGGCCGTCTTACGCAGACTATGGTAAAGAACGGCGAATGGAGTCAGGGGTGGATGTAGGTATACCGCGTAATCCTAACCACAATCTCAACCACAGCAACAATATTAATAATAATATTACTAACAATAATTCCTATACTGAGGCCAACAGTGCACCCGCGTCAAGCTTGCAACAGCAGGAAGAAGATGTGGTACCGACAGTGACCTCCGGTTGGGGTAATGTCCCACGAAAGCATATGGAGATTGATCGCGAATTACCTATTCACCATCACCATCACTTACATCACCATCACCATCATCACCTTCAGCAACAACAACAACAACAACAACAACAACAGCATCAGCATCAACCACCCCAACAACAACAACAACAACAACAACAACAACAACAGAACGCACAACATCGTGTACCGTTTAACAATCCATATATTTCACAGCAACAACGGCATCAAATTCCCAATGTAGCACATCATCATCAGGTAGTAGTAGGGAATGGTCCAATGGGATTACAACAACATCAACACCAACACCAACAACTTCATCAACACCATCACCATCTCCAGCAGCAGCAGCACCAACAACAACAACAACAACAACAGCAGCAGCAGCAGCAGGAGACTTCTCAAATGGATACATACCCACGTGCTCCTATTCCTCAGGTAGCACATAAGAGAATGATGGATCGAATGAAGCCCAACAGTGCACAAGACTCCGATGATCCTCGTCAACGTGCCGCAATATGGCGAGGTGCAACACCTCAACTTGGTCCTCAACAACATCAAATGCAACAGCAACATCAAAATCAAATGCAACAGGAAAGTTTGGGAATGTCGCAACCTTCATATCACACACAGAGTTCCCCAGCCACACCTACACCAATGATGAATCATAATAATCTTAATACACATCAGCACCAAATGGCAACTCCAAACTCTCCAAATCACCCCAGATTACTTGTACAACACCGACACGCATTAAATCAATATGTGCCACAAAATTCTATGGTAAAACAACCAACTCCGCAGCCCCAGACACAAATAACTCCTAAATTAACACCTCAACCAACGACAACGGCACCACCACCAACAACAACTACAATTACTACAAATACTACTGCTAATACGACAAACACGAATACAACACCGTTGCAGAATGCACAACGAGTAGTAGTACCACAACATCACCATCACCACATTCATCTTCATTTACCTGTACATCATCATCATCATTTGCATTTACATCATCATCATGAAGTTCCTCCACATTCTTCAGTACCACGAGTTTCGCCTCCTCCAAATACAAGTTCAACCCAAAAACAAGAACCAGAACCTGTTCAAACAGAGACGAAACCTACTTTACATAATGCAGATACAGCAGCACCACAGCTTAGGCCTCACTTTCATCATCAAATATCTCTTCATCACCTTAAAGTGTTACGTCAGCCATCTGCATCACAACCAAGTGCACCATCTTCAGTAGGTGGAGAAACACCTTCACATGGAGTAATGATTCCTACACATCACCATTCTATACATCAATTTCAACCAATGCGTCCGGTATTACCACCATCACAACAACAACAACAACAACAACAACAACAACAACGAAATTCAACACCTTCAGCACCTGCACCAATGTCTATTGATGCACTTGGTGATGAGGATATGAATTGGTCTTCAACACATTCAACTTCAATGTCTGCAAGTGTACAAGAACTTCGTTGTTTCCTTCGTGATCGTAATGCACCTGAGGTTGTTATTAATTCTCTTGTGAATACATCCCTTACATTAAGTGAATTATTAGTAATTCCTCGAGAAAAATTAGATGAAAGACTAAAGAAAGAAGCTATTTCTATTAATCATCGTCAATTTGTTTGGAGTATTTTACACCCTAACGAAGAACCAATTTCTGGTAAAGATGCACCTGCTAAAAATGAATTGCTTAATTTTATTCATAATAATTCTATTCATAATAATATGCCACAAGATGCAGAAGATGATAATTCATCAAGTAAACGTGTACGTCAAGATGGAAAGGGTATACTTCAAGTTCCACAGCCTAGAACTTCTCAAAGTAAACAACAGCAACAATTACAATTACAACAACAACAACAGCAGCAACAAAAACAACTACAACAACAATCTATGAAAGGAATTGAATATGAAGCGATTATTTGGCTTTCTGGAGTTAATTCATGGCATATTAATTCTATTCTTGAAGAAGTTGAAAAGTATGGAAGGGTCATACAACATGGAACATCTTCCCATAAATCTGATTTAATATACTGCAAATTGGGAGATCACAAGAGTGATTTACAAATGATGCGTAAGATAGGTGGTGCTATAGTAGAAGAATACTATCGCGTTTCCCCACAAGACATAGTGGATGGGCCTCCACCAACCCCTAACACTCGCTCTGAGGAAGGTGTAGATAGTAATATAAATAAGGTGCGTCCCAAGGCAGGTTCCACCACACACGCCTACCCACACCCACACTCCCAGCCACCCCCACCACCTCACTCATTACATCGTAGTAATTATGGAGAAGGAGATGAGGAGGAGTTGGACGTGGATGGGGGGAGGGGTCATCGTAAAAGTGTGCGTCACCCGAGAGGACGTGGGCGGGGGGCACACCACAGCTTTCACCCACACCGACGCTCGGATTCCAGTAGTCAAATGATTTGTAGGTTTTTTAATAAAGGTGTCTGCAAGTTTGGTGATGATTGTCAGTTTTTGCACCCACAGAAAGGATCAGGCCGTTCATAAATAGTTGAAGGCAATAAAGAAGAAGAAGAAGAAGAAGAAGAAGAAGAAGAAGAAGAAAAAAAAAAAAATAATAATAAATAAAGAAGTAAAGCGGTAATGGTCAACTGAGTTGGGATAGATAAGAAGAAGGGAGGGATAATAAGCCCGCACTCAGGGGAGAAAGTTTCCTGAAGAAAGAGAATACATTTTTTTCCGTTTTCATTTATTCATTCATTTATTCATTATTTTTTTTTTTTCTTTTTTAAATCTTTTGTTTTTCCCTCTATCTGTTCACCTTCCTTTCACCTTGAGTTGAGATAGAGGATGGAATGAGGAAGGAAAAGGGAGTGAAGTGAGTGAATATTTAGTAGTGTGAGAAGATGTGCGCGTAATTAAAAATAATATTAATATTTGTATATATATATATATTTTTTTTTGTCTCTCAGGCAGCAGCAGAAGCAGCAGTAGTCATTTTTTTTTTTTTTTTTTTAGTTGAGATAATATAAAAAAAAACTGCGAGTGAGCGAAATTGGGCGGCGTGCACACCTAAACTTACACAGGCACATACACTTTCATAACATTATATATATATATATATATATATATACAAGAACTCACAGAACGAGAAAGAAGCGACGGCTAATTCTGGTAAGGTGGATAAAAATTGAAAGAAAAAAAAAACCTATGTAACACTAAAGATTTTTTTTTTTTTTTTTTTGCGTGTAAAGGGTTCTGGATAAATTATAAAATATGAACGCAAAAAAAGAAAATAATGATAATAATGCGAGGATTGCTAGAGTGTTTTTGTGTGAGAATAAGGAAAGTAGGTATAGGGAGTAGGGATACCTAAAATAAAAAATGAAATGATGAAGAAAAACAAAATTGCTGAAAGAATGCTTAATGGGGAAAAAAATAAAAATAAAATAAATGAATAGTGTGGCTTTTTCATTTGGGGAGGGAGAAGTGTTGCTGGAGGTGAAGGGGAGGTGTTGATTGACTTTGTAGAGCAAGGCAGGTGGGCAGGGGAGCGACATGTTAACGGCCACAAACGAAAAAAAAAAAAAAAAAAAAAAAAAAAAATGCGGAAAAAGAGGGAAAAAAAAGAGAAAATGGGGGGTGGGGGGAAAGAGAAATATATAGAAAATTTTTAAAAAAATTAAAAAAAAAAAAAAAAAATTAAACAAGGTATATATTTATATATAAAAGACACTAAATGCGCTTGGTGCTGCTGTAAAAGAAAAAAAAAAATCGAAAGGAAAAAAAAAAAAAAATAATAATTTAAGTGTTATAATATATAAAAAAAAAAAAAGCAACGAGATTTCCAACCGTCCGGTGCAAAACTAAAAAAAAACAAAAAAAAACCATTAATCTTTCTGCGGTATACAAAAACACCGACAAAAAACCAGATACAAAGGGGCTATACAAACAGTAGAGAGGACTATTTGATTCTTTCTTTGTTATGTATATGGCTTTTTTGCTATTATGGTCATTTAAAAAAAAACAATTTTCTTTTTATCTGTAGATTGATAGAGAAATGTTTAAATTATATTCACACATATATGTATATATAATGTTGTGCTTCCTCTTTTACATCTTTTTTTTTTCTTGCTATTATTTGTCAAAGAAGTATTAAGGAAAAAAAAAATTTTTTTTTTATAATAGGTAGGAAACTTAAAAAAAAAAAATAATAATAATCTTAATTATACATTTATATTTGTTTATTTACTGAATATATATGACAGCCCCAGCTCGACCTTGGGAAAATGTGGCTGAAACCCTTCCAGCTAGTTCTATAGCTCCTTCAAGTGAATCCCTGATCCCACAAAGCCCTACAACTAGAGTTGAGGCGTTACCATCATCATCATCAACCTCTAATGCCTTAGTGAGAGCTGATAATTCAGCCCAAAATCCAGCAACTAGCTCTCAACAAGGTGTATCCTCAACCAATGGAATCACCGATACAACAAATCGATATTCTCCTGGGTATGGTTCAGGAGTTGGATATAGTGGGTTAGGAGGAATGTATGGAGGAGGATTGGGAATGGGAGGAATGTATGGAGGAGGATTGGGAATGGGAGGAATGTATGGAGGAGGATTGGGAATGGGAGGTCTTGGAATGGGAATGGGAATGGGAATGGGAGGAATGTATGGAATGGGAATGGGAGGAATGTCGGAGGATTTTATGCGTAGTCAAATGACTTTTATGTTGGTTGGGCGTCTACTTGAAATGTGTGGTATGTTTGCAGGTGTTATTCAAATGACATTTGGTAGTGCTCTTCAGTTTATGGGTAACTACATTGGAATGAGTCAACAGTATAACCAGTTAAAATCTGGTAGGTATATGGATGAAAGTGGGAAATGGGTAGAAGTTCCAAAGAAGATTACGGATAACCGATACCCCTCACGTACATCTCGTAACCAAAGGATAATGAAACAAAAACAAAAATCAGGAACCTGGATGCCAGTTTTAAGGCGATTGCTTTTCTTTCTTCTTGCCATTATATTGGCAAAGAAGTTTATGGGATGGACTGCAGCACGACAAGTTTCGAGGGTTCGAAATTAACTTTTTCATTTTTGCGTTTAGATTGATTTAAATTGAAATCCTTGTCCACCTACCCCATTCATCCACTACACCAAATAATAAGGAAAAAAAAAAAAAAAAAAAAACCACTAATCTTAGTATAAAATCAAAAGTAAGGATTTCTTTTGTCTTTCTTTTTTTCTTTTTCGTTCCCCACAGTTTTTTTTTTTTTTGGTATTCTTGATGGTTACGTGTAATAAAGCCATCTTTTATTATTTTGTTTATTATTATAACTCTCTTGTAGAAGAAGAGGGGATGGGAGGATCGATAGAGTAAAGAGAAAAAAAAAATTTATTCCTTATATTCTGTTTTTTTTTTTGGTAATTCTTTGATTTTTAAATGTCCTTTTTTTCTCTTTTTTCTCTCCTATTTCTTATAGACCTTCTTTTAAAGGGAAGTAAAAACAAAAAAAAAAAGGAGGGGAGTTTTTAGGGATGCCGTCACGTGAACGCTTATTTGCTGCCGGACGGAGTACTTTACTCCCACTTGGTGGATTTGTTACTGGATGGTTTGCGTACCGTACTATTGAAGAAAAAGGTCTCATTAATGAGAACTATCTTAGACAAATTCGTGCAGGAAATCTTAAATTACAACTTTACCTTCAACAAAATGTTTTTCCTTCAAATTTTACAGAAAAATATGGATATCCAGAAGATTTTTTAAAAACTATGATTGAACGTCTTAGTAGTAGTGATGGGGCTTCAGAAGATGAACGGTGGACATTTGAACAAGTTTTAAAAGAATGTAAAGTACCAGAACAGGTTGCTTGGCTTGAGGAACATATTTCTTATGATATTCCTTATTTTTATATTGCAGATTTATTTAATAGTTGGTGTTCATTACATCGTAATATGTTTATTTTAGAGAATAAACAAAATAATAATAATAATGATAAGGATGTTTTTGTTGATGCATTCAAATCAGAATTACTTTGTAGTGGAGTTGTAGAAAAGACATTAAATGGAGTTTTACCATATGAAGTAGCAGTACGTACAATGTGTGTACTCGCTACAGGGCATATTTGCAATGCCCGTCAACTATGTAAACTTATTTCACCAGATGTTATTTTAACTCAATATGAAGCCTACCTACAGGATTTAAAATCAAAAGATAAATTATTAACAGGTGACACCGTTCCTTTAAATGAGGTGACTGCGGCAACTTTAACATTGCTGCAAGTTATGAATACAGTCTCTGTGCCTTATTATACCTGGTTTCTGCGACCTTTATTAGGAAACTCTCTAACAAATTCTTATCCAGTTGCAGGGAAATTAAATAGGGAGATTTGGTGTCGATGTTTTGGTGAATTAGAGTCAAATGTTGCAGGTATTTGCACAGAGGATACCCGTCATCTTGCGGATTTTCTTTCACATCATTTTAATTGTCATGAGGGGAAGGAATCTATCATTATGAAGAAATGAAAAAAAAAAAAAAAAAAAATAATCCATTTCTTTATTATTAAAATTGTTATTTTTTTTTTTTTTTATTTCTTTATTATTATTATTGTTTTTTTTTTTTTTTTTTTTTTTTTTGGAGGGTTTTTGCAGAAAAAAAAAGAAGAAAGCATAGATAGGCTTAAAAGAAATTATTGCCGCTCCTGTCCTTTTTATTGTTTGTTAATTTTGTTGGTGATATTATTACTATTATTATTATTATATTCTTTTTTTTTTTTTTTTTGCGTGTATCTGTGTATGCCCTTGTATCTGTGTGTGTGTTTTTTTTATTATATATATTATCATTTCCTTAGAGATCATTATAGAAAGTTTTAGTTTTTAATTTTTTTTACAATGATCAATAGTGCGGGTGTACGAACGAGTGTAAATGCTACTTTAGTACGTTACGGTCATATTATTCCATTAGTACTTATATTCGTTTCTATTATTCTGGCTACCACTTTTACTATTATTCGAGAAGTTCAATGGCAGTCTTCTTCTTCATCTTCTTCGAATACAACAGAAAATAATAATAATAATAATAATAATAATAATAATAATAATACCAATATAAATACTACTTCTGCTCCTATGCCAAATGATTCTGAAAACAAACCCATATAAATATTCATGCTTATTCATATTAGATGATTTTTTTTTTTTTTTTTTCGAAAAGGTCTTTGAATATATTTAGTTGCTTTTGCTATATATATATTGGATTTTTTTTTTTTTTTGAACTCTATCTATATTCTTGCAGAAACTTTTAGCGATAGATTTGGTTTAAAAAGGGAAGCATTTTGTAACACTTTTACTTTTATGATTGTGTTTGTGTGGTTTGAGTTTTTCTTCCATTCACTACTTTTATTTCTTCAATAAGTGTAGAGGAGGTGTATTATTCCTTCAAATTTGAGTCGTAAATAAAATAAACCAAAAATTATCTTATTTATTACCTTTTTTCTTTTTTTTTTTTTTCATTATTTTTCTTTTTTTTTTTTGTTTTAAAGGAATACGAAATAATAATAATAATATATATATATATATATATATATATATATTAAACTGATGGCAGATATTTCAACCGATATGGTTCTTGACCTAGACCGCACTTGGTATAAGAGACCACTTCCATTAAGAACTCAAGCCATTCGATTTATTCCTATTTTAATTATTGCATCATTTATTCTCGCTGCAGCACTTCTGGTAACTAATGCGCGAATGCCAAATCCAGAGATAGTGCGACCACTTCCTGATATCGGTTTTGAGCTAATAAAAAAAGTTGCATGGCTTGAGAGCTTCGCAGATGTTTGTATTGGTATTCTTAATGTGCTAAGTGTGTTTCTTGTATTTAAATTATACTTACTTCATAGGCAAAGTGAAGGAATAAGTGAATTACGTTTGCCTTTTAAAATACCATTTATTAGTCAATTTATTTGTGATATTTGGGACAGGGGATGTGTATGTGAATTTGAAAAAAGAAACGTTCATCTTATTGCCTGGATTCGTTTCTTAACAACATATTCTATCATGTTACTTTTTCGGTCTGTGGTTATTACATTGACATCATACCCAGCAACTGATAATCAATGTCAAAATCCAGTTGAAATTACAGAACCAGTTAAAAATGTTATTTTAACTGTTGTCACTATGGGATCAGGATCTA
Source organism: Trypanosoma avium (assembly GCA_030849755.1). Classification (NCBI taxonomy): domain Eukaryota; phylum Euglenozoa; class Kinetoplastea; order Trypanosomatida; family Trypanosomatidae; genus Trypanosoma; species Trypanosoma avium. The sequence continues at coordinate 72,303 of JASANY010000934.1, read as the reverse complement.
TTCATTGTGGAGATCTAATGTTCAGTGGTCACACCATTATTATTACTCTAAATCTTATGATTCAATGGACATATGGACCAATGATTCACTGGATTTATCGACCTCTCTCCGTCGCTGTGGTTTTTTTCAGTTTTTACTGTATTATTGCCTCTCGTTCTCATTATACGGATGATGTTGTGGTGGCGTTCTACTCAACAGTTGTGACATTTATGACTTTACGACATTCTCAAGATGGGGCCCCATGGCAATTACAGTTAATTATTCGTGGGTGGCCGTGTTGTGGGTCTAATGCGTCTCCTACTGAGTTGGATCATCAAACAGTTGTGGTATTGTGTGAGGAACCTTCATTTCATCAGGGAGAGGAAGTACGAGTTAAGGTGGATACAGAAGGAGGAGGAAAGAGTAATAATAATAATAATAATAACAATAATAATAATACAAATGGAGTGGAAGAGAATTTGAAGGAAAATTATGCTTTTCGAGAAGGTCAAGGAGATCTTTCAATTACACGAGAAGATACTATTCGTGAAAAAAGAAATAATAAATTTTCCTAATGTGCGAAAAAATAGGAGAATAAAATTTTGAAACATTTTTTTTTTTTAAGTTTGCTGTGCTTGTTTTTTTTTTTTTTTTTTGCTGGGAATGCGCATATGACACTACTAGGTCGCAATATTCTGCAGGTTGTTAATTTCCCTGCTTTTTGTATGTGTCTGTATTTATTTGTGCGATGAGGCGCTTGTGAAATGCTATTTGTGCTTGATAGAAGGAGAAAAATAAGGAAAAAAGGGGGAGAGTTGATTTTTACACACGTAGACACGCATCAGTTTAACTCTCTCTCTCTATATATATATATATATATATATATCTACTTTCACCTATCTTAATTTTCCTCCCCTCCCCTTCCCTTTCTTCTGTGCGCATTGCTATATACTCACTTTTACATCCATAGTTTGGGTTTCGTTTTGAAGGCAAAGAGTTTGATGATAAGAATAAATAAAAAATTTTGATGCATAGCTATGAGATATCTCTTTTTCTCATTTCTCATGCTTCTCTTCCTCCTCCTTTCCTTTTCTTTCCTTTCCTTTTTTTTTTTTTTTTTTTGGAAGTGCTTCGCTTGCAGCCTCATATTACACACCTCCACAAAGCCGACAACCCGATCGTGTAAGATAAATAAATTTATTAAAAAAAAAAAAAAAAAGACACAGTTACCTCAAAACAGGAAAGCATTATTTATATATTTATATATTCTAAATTAAAATAAATAAAGTAAATATATATTTAAAAAAAAGAAAAAAAAAAGAATTACAACACTATATTACAAATATGTTTCCTGTTACACCCGCACCCGCACCTCGCGAAGAGCTCGCCGTCATGTGTGTTCGTAAGTACCGCCATGACCCCTACGGCGCCCGTGTCCTGGAGACTTTAGAGTCCTTCACCTCCACCCCTGCCCCTGCCCCTGCCCTCACCTCAGCCCCAGCAGCCCTCACCCTCCCCTGCTGGACCCCAATGCCGGAGTCGAAGGCCACCGCCTCCTCCCCCTCCTCCTACTCCACCTGCTCCCTCACCTCCAACGGCATCTCCACCACCACCACCTCCCCCTCAGCCCCCGCCGCCCTCACCTCAGCCTCAGCCTCAGCATCTAATTCTAATTCTATTTCTACTTCTAATTCTACTTCAGTGCATGTGGCGGTGGTGGGTTTTAAATATGGCGCGAGGGAATTCCTCGTCCCATTCCGCGTGGCGCTGGGCGATGCCGTCGTGACGGAAGGCGATCGCGGGGAGGACCTCGGCGTTGTGCGGCACCTCACGACTTTTAACGCAGCCCCGGCGCACATTCACGAGCAGGTGCTGCGGGTGGCGACGCCGGAGGATCACCAGTCCCACCTCGCCCGTGCTCAGAGAGAGGCGGAGGCCCTCCACACCATGCGCCTCCTAGCCCGTCAGGTGAAGTGTGCTGCCTTTATTCAAGACACCATGTATCAACTGGATAGCCGCAAGATTACTGTTATTATTGCCCGTGACTCCCGCTCCTACATTGATTTCCGCCGCCTGCAACGTGCCGCATTTGATGTTTTCCGCTGCCGCGTTTGGTGTGCCTACCTGGATGAGATTGCAATTCCACCAATGTCAGCATCTACTTTTTCTGCACCAAAAATTCGGCCTCTCGCTACTGTAGATGTGAATCGAACAGAGGGACCACAACGCTTCATGTATGGCAGAAGATCTCAATGTGCTGTGATGCTGCCACCTCCTCGCGATGTGAGCGCACAGGCATGAGATCTATAAATATATATATATATATATATATGAACAAAATGGTATCAGAAGAGTTGTATTAAAAATGGTAATGGAGTCTGGAGTACATGCATAAATCCTCCAGTGATATATATATATATATATATTCATGAATTATTATTATTATTTATATTTTTAATGATAGTATTAATTGAATAGGAGGAGAATACAAAGTACATAAAGTGTGAGTGAAAAAAAAAAAAAGTAAATGAGTATGCCTAAAGCGCCGAAAGAGTTAAGGTTAAAAAAAAAAAAAACAGAATTAAACAAACTCAGGCGTAAGCATAAAAACAAAAAAAATAAAATAAATAAGCAAAAAAAAAAAAAAAAAAAAAAAACGAAGTCAATTCTTTTTTTAACCCTTCTCCTATACATACATATATATATATATATATATGAGGTGGGGTTCCGATAGTTATTTCACAACATATTTTTATATCTATTGGTAGTGGCGCTTCTGCTTTCTACCTTATATATTTGTGTTTTTATTTATTTATTTTTGATTACTACTATTTATTTATTTATTAATATTATTTTTTAATTTTTAATGCCCCTGTGTATGGGGGTTTAGTGTAACAGTGAAGGCCTGCAGGGACATAGCAAGGGGAGAAAGAGTAAAATAATTGTTACTTTTCTTTTATTATTCTTCCTTTTTTTTTTTTTGTTTATTAATAAACAAAAAAAAAAAAAAAATGAAGGAAAAGTTAAATCAGAAATTCCCTTCAAGCAAATGCGCCCAAAGCAAACAAACAAACAAACAAAAACAAAAGCAGCTGTTTTTAAACCCCTTACACAAATCTTTCTTCATGAAGAAAGTAAACGCAATCAAAAAGAGAAGGGGGAAATAATTTTCTTTTTTTTTTTTTAAATAATGATTTTACTACAAGCTTTCGAGCGCATAAAAAAAAAAAAATATATATATATCTTTGATTAGTCGCTTTTTTCTTCTTTTTTTTTCATTTTTCATTTTTTCTCGGTACCTTCCCTACCCTTCACTTTTTTTTTTTTTTTGGTTTTGGTTGTGTTTTTTTTTTTTTTCTTTTCTTTTTTCTTTTTTAATCGATCTCCCTTTGCCTTTCGAAAATGAAAAAAAATTGAAATTGAAAGAAAGGGATTTCGGAAAATGTTAAAGGCATTCATATGACTCTCATTACCATTGGTTTTTTTTTTTTTTTTCTTTTGTTTGTTTCATTGCAACATCATCAAAACCCAAAGTTTTAAAAACAAAAGTAAAAAAAAAATGAAAACTATTTTTATTTCGTTAAAAAAAAAATAATAATAATAATAACCAAAACTTAAAAAATATAAACATTTAATATATGAACTTCAAGACACCTGTACGCCTATATATAGAGAGAGAAAAAGGCAATATATGTGTGTTAATATCTAAACCAAATTTACTTACCCATCACCGATATTTATTTTCTTTTTTATTTTTACTTTTTCTCCATTTTTTATTTTTCAAATTTCTTTCATTTTTGATTATTTCTCTTTCTTTGTGTCTCTTTTATTATTATTTTTTTTCTTTTTTCCTTACTGGAATGACTTTTTGTTTTTATTTTTTTATATTTCCTATTTTTTCTTTTTATATTTTGATTTCGATATTTCTCTTCATCTTCCTTATAATAGTAATAATAATAATTATTATTATTATAAATAGATTTCATTGCTTTCGCAATAGGTCTTGTAAAAAGAAAGAATAAAAAGAAATATGGGAGTTAAAAAAAAAAAAAAAGAAAAAGAAAATGGAATAAATAATAATAATAAAAACAAATACGCTTCACAGTGTGAAAAAGAAAGAAAGAGACAAAAAAAAAAAAATGAAATGAAATGAAATGAACAGGTGGCGCGCTTCACAAAACACAAACTTTTTTTTTTCTCTTTTATTGTTTTTCTTTTAGTTAATTCCCTTTTCCCCCTTTTTTTTTTATTTATTTTTGGCAACGGCGTTTTCAATCTTTTTTTCTTTTTCTTTTGCAATTGAAGACTTTTTTTTTTCGTTAACCCCCTCCTTTTGTTTTTTTTTTTTTTACTATATATATATATATATATATCTATTGTTGTTATTATTGTTTCTTTTTTTTTTTTTCTCTCTATTTTTTCCCCTATGCTACACCTTTTATTTTTATTATTTTTCCTTCTCGCACTGTATTTATCTATATATTAATTATTGGAGAGAGGGGAAAAAAAAGAATAATAATAAAGCTAATAATAATAATATTAATAAAATGAGAAAAATAATGAATGAAGACCGGCAACAGTAGGAAAGAGGAAATAAAACAAAATAAGTCTTCAGAACTATTTCAGAAAAAGGGGAAAAAAAAAAAAGAAAAAGAGACTAAGAAACAAATATATATATATATATGTATTTTTTTCTTTTTATTATTATTATTTAAGTGGATTAAATATTGAAATTCTCGCACGCATCGAAAGTGCTTTGTGAACTCTTCAAGTGCGAAACAAAAACAAAAACAAAAAACTAAAGAATTTATTTGTTTTTTTATTTATTTTGAAAAGAAAAAAAAAACGAAATGAAGCGCCGAAGTATTTTTTTGTATTCTTGTTTTTCTTTTTTTTTAATTTGGAACCTGCCTGATCACCACTCTGGAGAGAAAGAAAAAAGATTTTTTTTTATACCCACAGTTAAAAAGGCGCATGCAAAATAGAAGAAGAAAAAGTTGAGATAAACTTCTTCTATTTTTTTTTTTTTTTTTAAATAAATTTTGAATAAATTAAAAAAAAAAAAAAAAAAAAAAATCTGTATTATTTTCTCTGTTTTGCTTTCTCTATTATAAATAATGTTGAATCTTTCTTCACTTATAATAAACTTTAATACTATCATAATAAATTTATCTTTTTTTTTTTTTCTGCTTCTTTTCCCCCTATTTTTTTATAATAATAATAATTAATATTATTATTAATATAGGCTCTGTTACTTTTCATTTGCGTTAATTCGCGAGAAAGAAAGAAAGAAGAGGCAAAATAAATTAATAATAATAATTAAAAAAAGGAGTAAAAATAAAATAATAATAATAATAAAGGAGGAATTTAGGATTCTGGGAAAGGTGGCAGTCGCCTCATTTTGTTCCTTCTCCGCTATATCACAGTAAACAAAGAAAAGTGAAATAAAAGAAAAATATATATATATATATATTTTTTTAGAGTTATATAAGTTGTCAAATATTACACAAAAAGCAAAGAAAAAAACTAAAAACAAAAACACAATTAATCTATAGAGACTTTCTTTCTCTCTCATAAATAGAGAGAGAGAAAGATAGTGAATTTTTGTTTGTCTTAATATCAAGAGAGAGAAAGAAAATAAAAATAGCCCAAAAATTGGGTTGACGTAATTGTATTATATTATATAATATTGATTCTTTTTTTTTTTTAGTGTAAAGAAGTTATTATTTATTAGGGCACAGCTCTGCATTTATATATATTATATTGTATATTTAGAAAAAGTGAAAGGAGATAGGAAAAAAAAAAAAAAAACTAGTCTTTAGAACCTATCATCATGCAAAAGTACAAAATATTAGGTAAAAAAGGTGAGGGAACATTTAGTGAAGTGTTAAAAGCACAGGATATAGAAACAAAACGTTTAGTGGCAATTAAATGCATGAAAAAACCTTTTAAATCCAAAGAGCAAGTAAACCGATTACGTGAAATACAAGCCGTGCGACGGCTTCAACCTCATCCTAATATAGCTCAATTAATTGAAGTCATGTTTGATAGATCCACTGGGCGCCTCGCGTTAGTATTTGAATTAATGGAAATGAATTTATATGAACTTATTAAAGGCCGCCGACAATATTTAGGTGAGGATCGAATTCGAAGTTTTATGTATCAATTATTAAAAGGCCTAGATCACGCCCATCGCACTGGTTTATTTCACCGAGATGTAAAACCTGAAAATATTCTTGTAAATGATGATGGAACTCTTAAAATTGCCGACTTTGGTTCTTGCAAAGGTGTGTATTCACGACAACCCTTAACAGAATATATTTCCACGCGTTGGTATCGTGCCCCGGAGTGTTTATTAACGGATGGGTATTATACTTATAAAATGGATTTATGGAGTGTGGGGTGTGTGTTTTTTGAAATAATGGCATTATTTCCACTTTTTCCTGGGAGTAATGAGTTGGATCAGATTCATAAAATTCATAATATACTAGGTACCCCACCACCGGAGATATTAAATAAACTTAAAAAATGTGGGAATCATATGGATTTTGATTTTCCGCAAAAGCAAGGTACTGGATTAGCAAAACTTTTACCAAATGCCTCACAAGAGGCTTTAGATTTGCTTAAAAAACTTTTGACGTATAATGAAGAGCAACGGGGGACGGCAAAAGATGCATTACGGCATCCTTATTTTAAAACATTTCGAGAAACTGAAAAAAAAGCTAGAAGAATACGAATGGAACTTGAAAAGGCAAAAGCGTTAGAAGTAAAATTAGGAAGTACGCTTCCTCATTTAAGTCATACATGTTCACCAACAAAGTTAGCACATATAGCATCACATAATCTTTTTAGTAGTGGAGCAGAAGATGCTACAGGTGGAACTCAGGGTTCTGTTGGTGTCTCATCATCATTACCAAGAATATAAATAAGAATAATTAAAAAAAAAAAACAATTAGATGCTTTCTTTGTAAAGTTTCTTGGTATATTTCATTATTATTAATATGCTTCTGTGAAATTTATCTCTCTATTTGTGTGTATATGTCTCTCTTTATTTTGCCTTTCTCCCCCATCTCCCCCATCCCCCTCCCCGCTCTTGGTAGGGTCAATTTCCTTTATACCCTGTATCACACTATACTCATCTTTATTTTTCTTATTATATATTATTATTATTATTATTATTATTATTATTATTATTATTTATTCCTCTTTCTTATTATTGATAAGTGTGTACATATTCTGGGTAAAAGATTTTTGTTCTTTTTCCATCCACCATTTAGGGGGCGTTTTAAATGGGACAGCCAACCTACTGTGTAATATTCTTTACCTTTATTTTCTGTTTATTATTATTATTTAGTTCTATCTTGTTGTTGTGTTTCCGTTAGAGTCAAGAGCGTGTTTTTTTTTTTTCTTTTTCCTCATATTTTTATGTGCTTGTGTTTTTTTATTTATTTTCCCCTTTTTTTTTTTGGATTAGTTGGACCCTTCAAATTCCCCTCTGTCCTTCCATGCCTGATGCTTTTGTTTTCTTTTGGTTATATTAGTTGACAATCTCTGTCCCATGTGCTTAATAGTGTGTATCATATTACACTTTCTTGTAGTAAAGTTTTCAAAAACCCTTTGTAGTATTAAAAAATAATAAAAAAAAAAACCATTGACTGCTTTGGAAATTTTTTTTTTTTTTTTTTCCCTTTCTTTTACTCACATCTTATCTTTACTCTCTTGCAAATTCTTTTTTTCTTTTTCTTTTTTTCCCTCCTCCATTTATTTCTCTGGTTTCCTTTACATAAATATACACTTGTAATTAAAATAAATATAGTAGGAAAAAAAAAAAAAAAGAGAGAGAGAGAGAAGTTATTATTATTATTATTTATTAAATGCTCCGGGGCAGGCGGGGCCCAGCTCTGTTCAGTTGTTGCTCTGCTCGCTTTATTTCATTAGGCGGCCGCCACACCAGGGCTGGGTTTCAGCAGCCGTTAGGCAAACACCCACAAGTCAAGCAAGGCAAGACGGATGGGGTGCCCCGCCGCATTCCAGGCACCACGCGAGTCACTTATACAAATAAAAAAGGAAGGAGTTTTACTTTTGCAATTCCAGTCGCAGAGCTCACACACCCGCAGGTGTATTTAACAAATGCATCAGGAAGTTGGAGAGAAATGGATACGAGTTTTTGTGATTTAGGGGATTTAGAAGATGATATGCCCTCACCTGTGGATGAATGTTTAAGAGATAATGAAAAACAAGTAAATGTACAGGCGTTATATGAGGCGTTTGTGTCATTTTGTAAAGAATATGTTTTAATGGATACGGATGGGATGAAAAATTTGCCGACGTATGGGGAATTAAATGTGGGACCAGATTATGCACATTATGATAGGAAATTAAAACGAAAACGTCATTGGCTTGCTATTCGTCATCGTTTTGAAGATGTACGTGAAATTATTTGGCCTGAAAAAGAGAAGAAAATAATAGAAGAAGAAGAAAAAGAAGAAGAAAATTTAGAAATATCATCAAATGAAAGAATATTAAGTGTTGCCCATATGCTTGATGCTCTTTTTTGGTTAGAAGCAGCTTCAACATTTTGTGTTCGTAAAATTCATCCTGCCGATATAGCTGAAAAAGAAGAATTTTTACCTCTTAATCTTCATCGTGAAGTTAAAGTAGTAGCAAGTTATGTAAGAGAAGATGTAAATATTTTTAAAAATTCTTCAAATGCATTAGAATTATTTATTTCTTGTGCTGCTTTATGTTCTAATCATGGTGTACCATTTTCTCTTTTTTTTACAACACCTTATAAAGAAGAAAATAATTTTAACAATCGATTAAATGATGGTAAATGTATACTTTCCAATATTCCTTATGTTTATTCTACTATGAGTGCTATTCGAATTATGAGTATTATTTCTAGTGGTAATGATGATAATATTGGAAATGAAACTAGTAATAATAATAATAATGCCTATGTATTTTCTGATTCTTCTGGTAATATAATAAGAAAAGATATTATAAAAGGTCTTTTACGACTTATGAGTAATGAAGCATTTGGTAGTAAAGATGCATTAGAAAATGTTGGAGAAAATGAATTATGTACTGTAATGAATTTTTGTGTTGAAGTTAAAAATCAAAATAGTGAATTTTTTTCACGTCATAAAATTAATATAACGAATCAGAATATTTGTGATTATAATAATAATACTGAAAATAAAGAAGATGAAGTTTCTTTTATAGCAAGATTTCAACAAGTTTCTCAACTTGCACTATCACGTTGTAGATATTTATTATATCACTTAGATGGACCTCGTACACAAGTAATGAGTGAAGATGAGTATATTCCTTTAGTAGAATTACAAAAGCATACTGAAAAAACAAATAAAAATGCTCTTGTACATTATAATTTAGGTATTCGTAATGCTCAAGGTTTACGTCGAGTTACATTACGGGCACAATCATCAGCAAGACTTGCAGAACTTATTAATAAACTTGAAGGAGAAAATACTAGAGTAAGTGGAAGTACTTTATTAGTAGATTTAGTTCATCATTTATCACATAAGGCTGCAGCAAGTAAATTTTCATTAACTTTAAATGAAGTTAATACTATACTACCTTTATTAGCTCGTATGAAAAGTGAAACATTATCAGATAAATTAGATTCTCGTTTTGATAGATTATTTGCTGTTATAGAAACAACTATAGGAACAGCTATGCAACAAGAACGTAAAATGGAAGAAATTATAAATCTTTTAGAAGGACTTGCAAATTGTCAATTTATTCCATCTACTTTTAAACAAGTTGAAATGGTAATTTTACGATTAATGATGAGTGAAAATTATAATATAATTCAAATAACTCGAATTCTTAATGCATTATCTTTATTATTAAATTCAAATGTATCTCAGGTTATATTACAATCAGCAGCTTCACATATAACTACTTTTGTAAAATTAATTAATTCTGATGAAGCAGATCAATTAATTGATTTATTAGAATCTCTTCGTTCTTGTAAATATACAGCTCTTCCAGGACTTGTAGCATATTGTAGAGAAGTTTGTTTTCATAATGGTATAAATTTATCTCTTAAAAAACGTTGTAGTTATGCTTCTTTATTAGCATCTGCATCTTTAGTTATAAAAAATGAAGATTTATTACTTTCAGAAAAAATTATAGAAGAAAGTCGTAATAATTTTATTGAATATGCTAAAAATACAAAAGAAATTGATATAAATTGTTTTATTGATTGTATTACTGGACTTAATATTGTAGGATTTGGAGAATCTATAAAAAATAATAATAATAATAATAATAATAATAACAATTTAGAAGCTTTAAAATCATATCTTTTAAATCATTCTAATACTTTTGAAAAGTGTAATAAAATGCCTACAATGCTTCTTTTAGAATTGTATGAAGGTATTTTAAATTGGTGTGAAATTTTAAATATTAACTCACCTATATTAAAATCTCTTGATAAGGCTTTACTATTAAAATTTGTATCATCTAATAAATTAGAAACATCTGAAGAATTAGCTGAAATAGCTTGTCGTGTAATAAATTTAAAAAATATATCTGAAGAATTACGAAAAGCCGCAGCAGAACAACTTGGAATTGCTATTCTTCGTGTTGAAGAAGCTGCGGATGCATGGAAATTAACATTATCGCAACAGAAACAGCAATCACATCAATCTTTTGAAGTTGTAGCTTTAACTACAGCAGAAAAAGAAAATCATTACATGAATACTATTTTACGCTATTGTGCAGCTCTTCAACGTAGTGGAATGAAACAATACATTGAAGAATCTGTACTTTAGTAATGGGTAAAAAAAAAAAAAATAATAATAATTAAAAAAAAAAAAAAGAAAGAGAGAGGGTAAGGAAGTATTTTAAAAAATCTTAAAATTAACTAAGAAAAATGTTTTTTTTTTTTTTTTTGAATTTCTTTGTTTATTTATATATTTATATATATATATATATATGTTTTTTTATTTTTATTTTCTCTTTCTCTCTCTCTCTATATATATTTCTCTCCCCCCTATTAGTTCTATTCTTGTTGTGGTGGTAGTGAGGTATATAAATATATATAAATATTAATTATTTAAAAGGTGTTATGGACGCCGAATTAGGGCTAAGTCATGTGCGGCCAGCAACAGCAACAGTAAATTCCTCACATAATAGAGGCATTTTAGGCGCAGATAAAAGTTATCACGTCTCTTTTTCACGAAAACCCCCAATTCCTGTAGTGGAAACAAAAGAATCTATTGATATTTGTATTACACCTTGTACAAGTCAAGTGTATGCTGATGATTGTAATGTGATGGCAAAACTTATGAAAAGAGTTGAACCTATTTTGCCACCACGTGCTGATATTGCCGCGACGAGTGCTAGTGTTTACTCAAGTGATAAAATAGAAACAGAAAGTCAACAATATATTAAAAATTTAGAACGTGCTATAGAAGAAGGGCTAGGTAAAAAGCGTAAAGCACATAACAAGAGATTTGGATCAAATAAAACAAACGATAAAAAAGCTTTAGATGTATGGATAGAAGAAGAACAACAAAAAGGATATACAGATAGTGAAAGTTATGTGTTTTGTAAAAGTCGTTCTTTAATAAATGCTGTTGAAAAGGGTCGATTTCCACTCGATGCTAATGCCCCTCTCTCTGAAGTTGTAAGAAAATGGAAAAGGGGTAAAAAAAATGAAAAAGAAAAAAAACAAAATCATAATGAAGCATTTGTAACATCTCTTGAAGTCCCACAAACACGAATAACACTTTTAGAACGTTTAAAACGAGAACCCGTACGTAATTGGAGAACTATTCATAACTTAACTACACCGCCTACACCATTACAAAAAAGTATTCGTAGTAGTCATAATAATACTAATAGTAATAATAATAATAATAATAATAATAATACTCGCCCAAGTTCATCTAATATATCGAGTAATATTTCACGTACAGAAAATTGGCGACATACGTTTGATTATGTGAATTATTCTGATAAATTTCGTATGGATGAAACTTTAGCTATGCGGGATCTTTGTCGACAAATGGTAATTCGTCATGAAGTAAATTCATCTTTAGAACCTCCATTAATTGCATTAAGTGAAATTTTTATGAAAAATAGTTCTCGTTTTGCAGAAGAAAAACATCGATCACGTCCTACGCGTAAAGAAGAACCTATTTTAAGTAGTATATGGATGCGTAGAGCCAATGAAATTTCACTTGAAAAAGAAAGACAACGTTTTATTAACTATATTCAAGATTTTGAACTTCGCGTTGCCGCAGCTTCACTTTCTAAAGAAGTTGTAAGTGATCTTCGTGATGATCTTATTAAGTTACTTCAAAAATGGCCATGTGATTATAGAAAATCGCATGTCTTTACAAAAATAAATTTTATAGAGTGGGTTCGAGCACGTTATAAATTACCAGAAACTGTAGGAAATGATGATGCAGAGTCTTCTAGTTTAGCAGAGTCTATGGCTTCTTCTGCTGAAGCAGCTTTTATTGATCATGTTTTGGCTATTTTACCTGACGACTGGAATATTCGTTCAAGTCAAACAGCAGAATCTATTATTTCTTAAAAGTAAAACAAAAGAAAAGAGGGGATGAGATAAATATATAAAAATATATATATATTTTTTATTATTTTATCTGTATATATATATTTATATATATTTATATATATATATATAAATATTAGGCTTTGGTGGCTTTTCATTGTTTTTCCTTTCCTTTCCTTTCCTACCCCCCTTATGGTATTTTGTGAGGAAAAATACTATTTTAATGTAATTTATTATTATTATTATTATTTTTTTTTTTATTTATATATTCTCTCTTTTTTTGTTTTTTTGTGGGAATAGTAACGATGATAAGCCGGGTGATATATATATATATATATATTTTTTTTTTAGTTTTCCCTCTCTTTTTTTTTTTTTTTTTTGTCTCCATGTATTTTATTTGGTGATAATACTAAAAAATGAGGGGAGGGAAATTTTGAAGAGAAGCCACCTCTAAAATATTTGTAAATATAAAATAATTTTTTTTTTTTTTTTTTACCCCTTAATTCTTGTTTGTATATTTATATAATTAGGCGAAATACATAATTATAAAAAAAAAAAAAAAAAATCTTCTTTTTTAATGAGTACTGTTAAGCTTCGTGAAGTGGATGTAGCCTCTCTTCATGAAGGTAATGCTCTCATGGAAGGTGTAATTCATTATATATTTCACAAGGCATACATTATAGCAGGAAATTCAAATATAATATTTTTTCTTGATCCAGTAGTAGCCCACACTATGTTTGCATTTCGTGATGCTTCTCTAGGACCCATAAAAGAAATGTGTAAAAAAATGATTCTCGTTATTCCAATCGCGGAGTATGATTCTCATAATTATAATGGTGTACACTGGAGTATACTTCTTTTAGTGCGAAAAAGTCTGGAAATTCCTTTTGTAGCCTATCGATTAGATAGTCTTAATGATAGAAATAAAGAGCGATGTAGATTATTTCTAGCGATGTTGCGTAATTCTGAAATATGTAAGGATTTCATACCAAATAATAGTGAAACTATTAAATTTCCTTCACAATCTAATGATGTAGATTGTGGTTGTTTTGTTTGCCTAGCCGCAATGCATATTGCGGAATGTGTAAAGGAAAGTGGTGTGAGTAGTATTCCATTTAAGTTTCCAGATAGTTGGAATATCTCAGAATTTCGTTGTAGAATTTTAGAGGAATTTCAAAAAAATTAATTAGTGATTTTTTATAAAGTTTTTTTATTTTTCTCATACACAAGCATATATTTACATATTAAGAAATGTATAATTTTTGATTAAGTTTTTTTTTTTTTTTTTTTTTTTTTTTCAATCTCTCTCATACAGTGATTGAGAATTTGGAGAGTAGAAGTTTTTGCTTCTTTGTAATTCATCTTAAATGAAATATTACTCACTTAAATTTGGTTTGTTTCTCGTTTTTTTTTTTTTTTTTTGTTATTAATATATATAATATGTGTATTTTTATTTTTGTTTTATATTCTCTTCTTTTTTCCTTCCTAAAGCCTCATTAACCTCGAACCACCACAAACAAGTAAAATTTTACTCGGAAAGGGTTAGTACTTAAGAAGAAAAAATAAGTAAATAACAAGAACACTCTAGACCGAAAGAGAAAAAATAAAAAGTTTGGGCTAAAAAAAATAAAAAAAAAACTAAAAAAGGTTGCCAGCAGCTACTATGGCGACACAAGAGGAGATTACACCAACTGTGCCCGTCACGAAACCACTGCAAGTTGTCTCTCTCTACGTTGGTGATCTCGACCCCACCATTAATGAGCCTCAACTCGTGGAATTATTTAAACCTTTTGGTACAATTCTTAATGTACGTGTCTGTCGTGACATTATCACTCAACGTTCACTTGGATATGGTTATGTGAATTATGATAATCGTGAAAGTGCTATGAAAGCGATGGAGGCATTAAATTTTAAACGTGTGGGTGATAAATGTATTCGTATTATGTGGCAACAACGTGATCCAGCACTACGTTACAGTGGAAATGGAAATATTTTTGTCAAAAATTTAAAGGATGAGGTTGACAGTCGTGAACTCTGTTTAATCTTTAAGAAATTTGGAGATATTCTCTCTTGTAAGGTAATGGAAGATGAAGGTGGAAAAAGTCGTGGATATGGTTTTGTGCATTTTAAGGAAGATGATGCTGCGAAAAGTGCTATTGAAAAGATGAATGGTGCTAAAGATTATGCAGATGCTGAAAAAGCGGGATTATATGTTGCAAATTTTATTCGTCGTAATGCTCGTCTTGCTGCTCTTGTCGCAAATTTTACTAATGTTTACATTAAACAAGTATTACCAACTGTGGATAAGGATATTATTGAAAAATTCTTTTCTAAATTTGGTGGTATTACAAGTTCTGCAACTTGTAAAGATAAGAATGGACGTGTCTTCGCATTCTGTAATTTTGAAAAGCACGATGATGCTGTTAAAGCTATAGAAGCTGTCCATGATCAAGTTGTGGATGGAGTAACACCTCCAGGTGAGAAAATATACGTACAACGTGCTCAACCAAGAAGTGAAAGACTTATTGCTTTAAGACAAAAATATATGCAATGTCAATCACTTGGAAATAATCTTTATGTACGTAACTTTGATCCAGAATTTACAGAAGAAAACTTACAAGAATTATTTAAAGAGTATGGTGATATTCGAAGCTGTCGTGTAATGACAGATCCTAATGGCAATAGCCGTGGTTTCGGTTTCGTCAGTTTTGAAAACGCCGATCAAGCTAACGCTGCCCTTCGTGAAATGAATGGTCGAATGTTAAATGGGAAGCCACTTATTGTAAACATTGCTCAACGCCGTGACCAGCGGTATACCATGTTACGTCTACAATTCCAACAACGCCTGCAGATGATGATGCGCCGCATGCAACCCATGCCCTTTGTCTCCCAAGGCCCAGGCCCACAGCGTCGTAATAATATGCGAGGTGGGCAGCAGCGTGGTGGAGGACCAGGCATGAATTATAATAACAATAATAATAATAATAATAATATGCGTCACCCACACCACCAGCACCAGCACCAGCACCAGCACCAGCACCAGCAGCAAGTCCCACATCAGTCCCCGATGGTGCCCTCGCAGGCCCCGGAGATGTTCTCCACCCCATCGATGGCCTTCGCCCCCGCCCGCACCCCGCAGGCCTCCCCCGGCGCCGCCCCCGACACCCCGCCCCTGCCCCCCATCACCGCCGAGGACCTCCGCACCATGAGCATTGATGAGCAGCGGGCTGCCCTGGGCGACAGACTGTACATTAAAGTCTTTGAAATTGCCCCTGAGCATGCCCCGAAGATTACAGGTATGTTCCTTGAAATGGATCTAAAGGAGGCCTTAGCACTCCTGCATAATCAAAAACTGTTACAGGAGAAGGTTGTAGAGGCGTTATGCGTGTTAAAGGCACATGGAAACACCGCGTAAAAGTGAAACGATATTTCGTAAGTTGTTAATATATTTCAATTTTTTTATTTTATATTTTTATTAAGTCATCTGTTAAGTGAGTTCGAAAAAAAAAAACTCCCAAAACTACAGTAATTTGATATACTTTCCTCTTTTTTTTTTTTTGAGGAGGAATATTAAAAGAAAAAAAAAAAACTAAATAAATAAAGAAGAGGAGGAGGAGGAAAAAAAAAAAAATTATGAGGATGGAAAAGAGAAAACAAAGAAAATATAAAGAAAGGAAAAAAAAAAAAAAAAAAGCGAAAACAAAAAAAATAAAATAAAATAAAAGAATGGAGAAACAGCTCTGTAAGTTGCCGCTCTTGCTGGTAGTTTTCCTCCTATTTCACTATTCTCGTTTATTTTTGTCTTCTGTGAAACTACTGTTTCTCTCACTTTTTTTTTTTTTTTTTAGAAATATATAAAAAAATATATTTCTATTGGTCTTTGAAATTTTTTTTTTATTATTATTTATTTAAAAAAAATTACTTTCCCCCCCCCTATTTATTTGTTTTTATTGCTTTTAAGTACATGCAGGGAGGATGCGTAAAAATCCGTACCTGGCGCATTATTTCGGCACTGCACTAGACTCTAGTCAGGAGGAAGAAGTTGTAAATGCAGCTACAAATTTTTCTTCATTTCCCCAATCATCGCATATGACGCGACGGGTATTTCGCCCATCGCAGCGTTCAGAATCACCAAAAGAATCTTCTCAAAAACCTGTATGTACCCCACCTTCAAATTTAATTCCTTTATACCGTCAAACTATTAAGGAGGTTTCCCGTGATGCCTTTCCATCATCACCTCCTGAATATAAATCATCATCAAGTAGTAAGAAAAAGTTACCCCCACTATCTCCTGTAAAATCTCGAATTTCAACTCCTGTTGAAGTTCATACTGGTCAATCCTCATTATTGCATAGTGATGCTTCACCTTTACCTCCTGAAACATCAAAAACTATTATTAATGAATTACCGAAAACTGTAAATCTTTCAATAGAAAATAGAGAAGCACCTAGTTGGGATTCTATGATTAAACAATCTCATGCTGCTATTTCTCAAGCGAAAGAATTATTAGATGCTGAATCATCTAGATCTCCTGTAATGGTTGATAATACTATTATAGTAGAAGGAAAAAATCTTTTTTCTCCTATTAATGAACAAAATATAACGGAACTTTCTAATATAGAATCTCCTGTAAGAGATATATTATCACCTATGCAAGAAGAAGATCATATACCAGGTTTTGATTCTCATCAAATTCCAACAAATTTAGTTTTAGAAACTTCTCATTCTAATCAAACTAATTCACAATACCCTATTGTATCAACATGTGAAAAATCTACTGTAAAAGAATTAAATTTAGGAACTTCATTACCAAAAAATTTAGAAAAAGATGAAAATAATGTTTCAAATAATATTCCTTCTCGAAATCTATTTAATTCTTTTAAAGGAATTACACGATTAGATGGTTCTAATTCTCCAGAGACGATTAAATCACCTCCTATTGAAGTAAAATGTATTGTATTAAAACTTAATTCTGATGCAGTTGCATGTGCAGCAAAAAGATTAACACGTCGTCCTCCTTTTGCTTCTTCTGCTTTACAAAAAATTCATAATATGGTAATTTTATCAGAAGAAACTAAAAATGAACCTCAAACAGTTCCTAATATTATTGTAAATTCTAAAAAATCTAATTCACCATCACGTAAAAGTAAGAAAAAAACTTCTAAATCTAATGAAAAAAAAGAAAAAGATAGTGTTATATCAGTTGCTTCATTATATGGAATTCTTGAAAGATTAGCACATGTTGTTCATCCAAAAGAAGAAGAAAATTTTAAGAATTCTATTAATAAAAAAAAAGATTTTTTAGATATTTCAAATGATTCAAAACAAAATCATAATAATATTTTAATTGAAGATGGACGTGAAAATAGTATGTTAAGAAAGAAGCAACGTCCTATAAAACGTCATCAAGTTCCAGTACCACAAGTTCTTATGGGGAGTGCTCCACGAATTGAGAATAATGAAACAAATATAAGTAGTAATCGAGAAATGTTAAATATTACTGTACCAACTTCACAATTACCTGCAGTTGGAGTAGGAATGAATGGAACTTTTCCTCAACGTTCCTCTAGTCTTAGACGATCTAGTCTTAATCGTGGGTTAAAAACTCCAAGTTATGCTTTACCTACTGAAAGTTGGCTTTATAAAGGGGCGGATTTTACAGATTCACATCTGGATACTAGTTGTAATATAGATGGGATAAAATTACAATGAGTTTCACTCTGAAAAAAAAAGTGATTAAAACAAAATAAAACAAAACAACAACAAAGATGATATAATGAAAGTGAGGAAGAAAAGAGTAGTGGGAAGATGAAGAAAGAAAGAAAAAAAAATAATAATAATAATAATAAAGGAAAGTGGTAAGGAAGAAAAAAAGAAAATATAATGACGACTCCACATTTTATTACTATTATTTTTTTTTTTTTATCCCTGTGATAATTCTGGGGAGTGTAAAGGAGAGGGGAAATGGGATTGAGACAGTTGTGCATTTTTGTATAGATGATGAGGAAAAATATATATCCGGATTTGTCCTTTTTTTTTTTCGTTTTTATTATTATTACTTATTATTATTATTTTATTATTATTCTTATTATTATTTTTTTTTTTTTGGTTATTGTGATTGTTTAAGTTTTTAAATATTTCATTACTAATTATTATTATTAGTTTTTTCTTTTCTTTTCTAGGGGGGGATTCCTTTTCTTTTTTTTTAATTTCTTTGTTTTTATAATCAAAAAAAAAAAAGCAAAAAAAAAAAAAGAATGTCTAGTATTGCTGAAGTAGAGGAACTCCTCACACTAATACGAAAATCATTTGCAATTCCCTCACGAAATACATATGAAGCTGAAAATGCTTACATTACTAATATGGAAAGACTTAAAACAGCAAGAGAAAAACTAAAACAATTTAGTGGGAAATATGTGGAACAGTTATTAAATGAAATATGTAAACTAGAACGAGAATTAAATGATGAATTAGTAAAGCGAAAAAAAACTGTGGATACAATTCTTGAATTTAATTTTACAGCAGAGGAAAATAATGAAGAAGATGAAGATGAAGTAGCGGCAGTAGAGAGGGAATTAGAAAAGAAACGTGAAGGTAAAAAGAAACAAGGTGGAAAAAAAGTAAAGAATAAAAAAGTACCAGTAAAAGAAGAAAATATTATTACAGAAGAAAAAAAGAACGAAACTACTATAATTCAAATGCAAACTTTATCACCTAAAAAAAAAATTCCTGAAATGGAATTTATTGAAATAGCTAAGTATACTGAATGTAATAGTAGTGAAATTCTACAAGAAGTTATTGGACAAGGACAATGTGTACTTATTTCAAATACACCTTTAGCTCGCTTAGATTTTAATAAAAATATTGAATATGATGGAATTTCATGTCAATGTCGAGTTACATTGTATCGTGCAGTTGTTACTGCATTAACATATGGGGTACCTTTAACAAAATTAATTGATAAAGAAATTGAAGTTAATTCAACTTTTGTTAAACAGAATAATAATAATAATAATAATAATAAAGAAAAAGAATATAATTCTGCTTTAGTAACTGAAACAGAAAAACAAGATGATGATGATGATGATGAATTAGAAAATGAAGAAACAGAAATTGAAGCTAGTGAAGAATCTGTTACAGCTGAACTTTCAAAACAATTAGTTGCAGAATATGATGCTATGTTAGAAGAAAAAGAAGAAGAAGAAAGTAATTCAAAGTTAATACCACTTGATATTCCAATAAAATTACAAACTTCATTACGATACCTTACAATATTACCTTGGATTATTTTAATGTGTCATGGTGGTTATTTTTCTGGAGGAATTTTTATAAATGGAAAACCTGTTATTCATAAATCTTTTCAAAGATATGTTGTACGTAAAAAGCAAGGTGGTAAACAATCTTCAAATGATAAAGAAAATGGTAGTTATGGGAGTATAGGTTCTCAAATACGTCGAGCACAAGAAATAAAATGGAAAATTGATGTTAGAGATATTTTATTAAAATGGTGTAATTATATTGATGCTGCAGCAATTATATTATATGTTGCTCCTGGACCACAAAATCGTAGTATATTAACAGATTTTTCAAGTTTACCTCCTATAACAACAGCAAATGGAGAAAAATTTATTTCACCAATAAATTTAAAAGATCCTAGAGTACGTAAAGCTCCACTAACTACTCATCGACCTTCTTTTCAAGAAGTTCAACGTATATTTAGTACAGTATCTACTTGTACTATACAATATATTCGATGCATTAAATAAATTCTTAGTAATAAATAATAATAAATTTTATTAATATTGATATGCTTTTTTTAATTATTATTATTATTATTATTTTTTTTTTTTTGAACGTTTAATTATTATTAATATTATTATTATTATTATTATTTTTTTTTTTTTATGTATTTATATATAAATATCCTCTTATAAAAATATGATTTTTTTTTTTTTTTTTTTTTTTTTTGTAAAGAAGATGAGGAATGAAAGAAGTCATTATTTTTTTTTTTTTTAATAATGTCTTTTTTCTTTACTTTTTTTTTTTTTTTTTACTATTATTATTGGTCTAATGTGAAGCAGAGAAGGAAGGAAAAAAAAATTAAATTAAATTAAATTTTAAAAGGTAAAAAAATAAATAAATAAATAAATAAAAAGAAGAAACTATGTCAGATGAGGATGAAGATGTTATTGTTCTCCAAGTATGTGCAAATCAACAATGCTTAGGAATAGAAGACTTGGAATTTGATGAGGAAAGTGGAGAAATGTATTGTGCAAATTGTCGTAAATTATTCGCCCTCGCTGAGAAAGAAGGATTTCACATTTTATTAAGTGCAGAGGATGAACCAATATTAGATATGATATTTGATTGTTTTGATGAAGGAAAAAAAGGATTTTGGACTTTTAAAGACTTTGATAACTTTCGCGCCCACACCGATCACTCTAATGAAACAGATATTAATAACCCAGAGGCGTTAAAAGAATTTTTTAAAGATGAATATGATATTGATATTAATTTAAGTGAAAAAACAGGGGAGTATGTGGTGCGACGAGAGGATCTTGCAAATATGTATGGTGGGTATTTGTATAATAATATAAATGCACTTCATGCAGATTGTGATGCGTTAGAGGATGCTGGAATGATTAATACAGGAGTTTTAGAGTGAGATTATTTATTTAAAAAACAAAAAAAAAAAAAGAATTGATGGAGAATTAATTTATTATTATTACTATTGTTAATATTATTTATTATTATTTCCCTTGTATGGCTTTTGCTCCATATACGCTCTTTATCTTTCTAATTTTTTTTTTTTTTTTTGTTATTATTTTTGTTTCTGTTTCTGTTTTTGTTTCTGTTTGTTTGTTTTTTTTAACCCTGTCTACCTATCCCACCAGTAGACTTAATTGGGGCAACGGGAATCATTATTCTTCAGTTGGTAATCCTAAAAGCCGTCTTATTTCTCTGCGATAAATTTTCGACATTTTTTTTTTTTTTTTTTTTTTATGTGATTTTATAATTATTATATAAATTTTTTCTCTATTCTTTTGTATAACTTTTTTTTTTTTTTTTTTTTTAAGTTTATTTTTATTTTTTCTTTTTTATTATTATTATTATTATTATTTTTTTTTTTTTTGTTCTTGTTTTCTCTCTCTCTCTCATGTTTTCTCTTTTTCTTTTTCTGTCTTTTTGTTTCTTATTTTGCATTTATATTATTAAATCTATCATTATTCTCTTAATATATATATATATTATAAAAAGGAGATGTCTCTATTTAAACGTCCCCACCTATGTGCCTGTGAAGGTTATGTGGATATTGCTATTGAATTTGAGCCCCTACGTCAATTAAAACAATTCACAGAATTTGAAGAATTACTTCGAAATGAATTACAACAAACATATGGGGCAACTCCAAGTGAATTTCAAAATGGAATTACATACAGTACAAAAGAATCCCCAAAATGTTTTGCAAAATATTTTTCAGAACGTCAGTTAGAGACTTTACACAAGTATGATGTAGCTGTTGAGAAGGCAAAACAATTAAATAGTAAATATGAATTAGCAATAGAAGAACATGATAAATTTATGGAGGAAGCTAAAAATCGTAAACAAACACAACGTAGATTAAGAGAAGAAGAAAAGGCTAAAAAAAGGCTAAAAGCGATGCATCGAGAAGTTATAAATGCGGAATATGAAGTAGTAGTTCTTTCAGAGAAATTAAAGAATTTCTTTGCTATTGAAAGAATACGTGTTCCACTGGGTTAAAAATAAAGAAAAGAATATAAGGAGATTACTAAGTAAATAGAGGGAGAAAAAAAAAAAAGAAGTTAGAAGCTCTTATTTTGTTTTCTCTTTCTTTCGTGCTTTTGTAAATCTAATATATATATATATATATGTGAAATCAAGAATTTCAATGGAAATTAATCAATATGTAAAAAAAATATATATAATATCTATTTGGAGGTCTTTTGAGTTTTTTTTTTTTTTTTTTTTCTCCCTTTTTGATTCTTGTTTTGCTGCGTTCAATTTTTTATTTCTTTTTTTTTTTTTTTTGTATTTTATGTATATTATTATTCAGATGTAGGATTATTTTCATTTATTTTTCATTTAATTCTTCTTTTTTTTTTTTTTTTTTTTTTTTTTTAGGGAGAAGTTATAAAATGTCAGACTCTGGTGAACCGGCACAACGCCGGGTGCGGATTGAACCTAATATTCCAGTAAACTTTAGTAATCTCCCAGCTGTTAAAGAAATGATTACAGAAAATAATTTACAGAAAAAGTTAAGAAGACGATTAAAACCATTTGAATTTATTAATGAAGTTTTTACAAAATTAGGAGATCGTGCAATTAATGATTCTAATTCAATTTATATATTATATGATTTTCTTAAAGAATGTATTGAAAAACATGATACTCTTCCTCGTAGTTCTGCAATTGCTAAAGTATTATATTTATGGTCTGAAAAAGGATTAGTAGAAGAAGGACAAGTTTTACTTAAAAATATTATTCAAACAGAACTTGTATTACGTAAAAATGTTTTTGATGAAAAAGTTGCAACGGTTTCTCTTCGTTTACTTACTCGAAGTTCTGATGTAGATTTAAAATTTACACAAAAAATTATTACTATGTTACCAGAAGGATCTCATAAACGTCGTCTTTTTTTTCCATTACTTGAACATGCTGCTAAAACTGGAAATATTTCTTTAGCATTTAATATATTTCATCTTGCAAAATCAAAAAATATTGAATTTTGGGATATAGATTATAATCAAATTTTACAATGTTTAGAAAAAATTAATGTAGATGATAATATTTTATCTTTAGTAGATGAATTATTAGAGTGTATGATGGATCATCATCCTGTTATTGGAAAAAGTAATGGAGAAATATTACAACGTATAATGGGAGGTGAAATGTCAAGTGTAAATGAAAAAACAGGAGAATGTAGCTATTGCAAAGAAAAATTAAATACTTTTGATTTTACTCCAAATGATAGGGATAAACTTCTTAATGATATTGAAACAAAACTTGTTGCAATTCGTGTAGAAGGTACAAGTCGTTATGAACCAGAAAAAATTATTACATCTACAGAAAAAGAAAAAAGATGGAGAGAATTTGAAGATTTTAAATTAAAACTTTTAGATCTTGATTATGATGCTGTTATTGATGGGGCAAATGTTGGTTACTATGGACTTAGTTCTTGGTATCGTGAAGCTAAAGAAACATTACTGCGATCACGTGGGATTGATCCTACAACTGTACCAGAATATCAACTGTGTGATATTCCTCTTCCAGTAGATGTTCCACTAAAATTTTCATTAATTGATGAAATGTTATTGCAAACGAAACGTCTTGGTAAAAAACCCTTAATTATGTTACATAATAGACATTTTGAATCCCTTTCTAAAGAAAATGCTATGTGGTTTTCAAAATGGCAAAAGGATTCATCCTTAATTGCATGTCCAGGTTTTTTAAATGATGATTATTGTTGGTTATATGCCGCTATACGTAAACCGAATTGTATTTTTGTTTCAAATGATCAAATGCGAGATCATCACTTTATGCTACTTAGTCGTCGTTCATTTTTACGTTGGCGTCAACGACATCGGGTAACGTATAAAGCACTTTTTCAAAAATGTACAGGTGAAATAACTTTAGTGTTAACATCACCGCGTCCATATGCTGTGTGGGTGCAACGCGGAGGACTTACACAATCCCATTGGCATATTCCTGTTCTTACTACTGTTAATATTATTGATCAAGCTACAAATAAAATAAGTGAAAAAGGAGTAGAAGTGGAAATGGATAAAGATGGAGATGATTCATGTGATGCTTGGCTTTGTACAGCTTCAAAGGATCTTATTAATCGAGGCGAATAATCTTTTTTTTTTTTTTTTTTTTTATTGTTGTTGTTTTTTATTTCTTTTTAAATAATAAAATCTTTTACTTTTTTTTTTTTTATTAAACCTCAAAGATAATTTTCTTCTTTTTGATGCTGTTGATGTTGTTCTCTTAAAACACTCCTCTACATCAAACATCTACTATTATTCTTATGTAGTTATTCTTGTACCTGCAGCTTGTCTCCCCCGTTAACATTTCTCTTCTCTCTCTCTCTTCTCTCTTCTCTCTCTCTCTTTTTCACAAATAAAGGACCTCGCTCACTAGTAGTAGTAGGAGTAGCACGGCAGAGAGATAATATATATATATATATATATACACACACATATATATATATATACATATACACATTCATTATATAAATATAAATATATATAAATATATATATAAGTATATACGATGACGAAGGGTACCACGTCAATGGGGCAGCGCCATGGGCGGACGCACATTTTGTGCCGCCGCTGTGGCCGTAACGCATTTCACGTCCAGTGGGAGCGGTGCGCCGCCTGCGCGTACCCCCGGCCGAGCCGCCGCCGCTTTAATTGGAGCGTCAAGGCCATCAAGAGGCGCCGCACTGGCACCGGCCGCTGCCGCTACCTCAAGGAAGTCCACCGCAGGATTAAAAATCACTTCAAGACTTCCATCAAGGCGTAGGGTCTGAGTAGAGAAAAATAAAAGAAGCAAACAAACAAGGAAGGAAGAGAAGGAAAAGAAAGAAAGAAATAGGGAAATGAATATATAAAAGGGAAACAAGACCAAAAAAAAAATATTTTATTTTTTGTTTTGTTTTTTTACTCTGGTGTTTGTTTTCTTGTTTTTTTTTTTTTCTTTTTTGTTTGTTTGTTTGTTTTTCTTTTTTTCTTTTTTTTTTTGTTTACTCTCATTTGAATAAAAAAAAAAAAAAAAAACCTTATATGCATGCTTATATATAATGAAGTATTGATTTCTCTTTTGTTCTTTTTGTTTTTTTTAACTATTATTAGTGTTATTACAATTAATTTTTTCTTTCTTTTTTTTTTTTTTTTATATTAGATTTTAAGATCAAGAACAGCACAACAACAAACAACAAAAAAAAAAAACAGGGTGGTGTTGGGTTTAGTAATATTTACAGACACCATGTTATTTCATTTTATTATAGGTTTATTAGTACTTATTTTAATTTTTATTATAGGAGTCTTAATAAAGGTTCGAAAAGGTAGATATTTTTTTCCTAAAGGAACTGTTGGATTTTTACACCCATCAGCTGCAGCTGGAGGAGGTGGGGAACGTGTTTTATGGATAGCTATTAGTGCTCTTCAAGAAAATGATATAAATAAAGGTATTAATCGTCGTTATGTTTTATATTGTACAAAATTTAATAAAGATGATGAAAATAAAAAAGAAAATTTAGAAGAAATTGTACATAAACAATTTAGAATTAAATTATTAAGACCTATAGAAATAGTATATTTAAGACCTTCTATAACAAAATGGCTTAATGGTGATTGTTATCCTTTTTTAACATTAATTCTTCAACTTTTTTTTGGTAGTATACTTTTATTTTATGAAACTTGTATTATAAATAATATGACACCTATTATTATAGAAAGTGTTGGTATACCTGGAATTTATCCATTACTTTCTATATTTGTTGGATCTCATATTATAACTTATACTCATTATCCTGTTATAACATCTATAATGACTCAACGTGTAGAAAATGGTGAACAAAGATATAATAATAGAAATATATTAACACGTTATTATATATTTAGAAAAATAAAAGTTTTTTATTATAAAATTTTTGCTTATCTCTATAGATGGTTAGGACAATTTCCATTACTTGTTATGACTAATTCTCAATGGACAATGAGACATATTCAATTATTATGGGCACCAATAATACCAAAACTTGTTTACCCTCCATGTGCTGTTAATCATCTCACATCTTTAAGAAAATTACCAGAAGAACGAAATAATTGTATTGTAAGTGTTGGTCAATTTAGACCAGAGAAAAATCATATGCTTCAATTAAGAGCCTTTGCTAAAGCTATTCCACAACTTCCATTAGATGTAAAACTTATTATGATAGGTGGAGCTAGAGGTAAAGAAGACCAAAAACGAGCAACTAAAATCATAGAAGAAGCAAAAAAAAGAGGAATTTCAGATAGAGTAGAAGTACGTATTGGGGCCCCATTTAATGAAGTTTGTGAAATGCTGACAACATGTTGTATAGGATTACATACAATGGAAGATGAACATTTTGGTATTGTAATTGTTGAATATATAGCAGCAGGTTGTATACCATTAGCCCATAATAGTGGTGGTGTTTCTCTTGATATTATAACTTCTACAGATGTTGGTTTTTTAGCTTCAACAGAAGAAGAATATGCAAAACGTATGGTAGAGATTATGGAAATGAAATTGCAAAATCCTCTCAAATATGAAAGATTTCAAGAACGAGGACTTCATGCGATTCGTCGATTTAGTGATGAATCATTTCGGGATAACTTTATTTCAGCTATTCTTCCTTATTTAAAATCGTAAAAGGGGGGGAAAAAAAAAAAAAAAAAAATTGTTGCTTTTTTTTTTTTTTCTTCTTTTGGAATATTTTATTAATCTATTTTCGTTTTTTTTTTTTTTTTTTTTTTTTTTCTGTGTATTTGACTATGTTTCTCTTTAATATTTGAAAATGTAAGAATATATATATATATATGAATTGTAAATTATTTTTTTTTTTTTTCCCCATCTTCTCCTATTATTATTGGTACCTAATGTATGTTTATTTAAGCCCATGTCAGGCTTCTCCACACTAGATGAACAATTAAATGCCCTTAACGCCCTTCACATGAGTAGTGCTAAAACATTAGACAATTTTGCAGATACTTCCAAAGCAATTGCAGATCGAGCTCGAAGAATAGCCGCAGATGTACAACCATGGGAAATTGCTCAAGAAAATATTGCAGCTACTATTGAAGAAATGTCTCGAGCCGCCCGATGTTATCACCCACCTCCTAATCTTCGACTTGTATTATCACAAAAAGAAAAAAATCCCGAGGCACTGTGTAAGTGTATTGATTATTTAGTATTTACAGATAATTACCTTGCCTCACATCCATCTAACCCGTATGCGGATCAAATTGCAGCAAATGTGACAGAACAGTTAGCGCGAATTGTGAAAGTTGCGGAAGATACTGTAAAAGAAGTTTTTATTTCTTCGCTTCAAAAGAAACAACATACAACATTAGTAAATAATGAAATTGAAAGATGTGAAACGGCATCTAGCCTTATACTTTTTAATGATCCTTCTGTATTAGAAGGTATTGATAAAGTAATTCATAGGTTAGGTGAAAATTTTAATCGTACAGAAGTTGTATATGAAGATTTAAAACAACTTATTACAGAACGAATACTTCAATTAGTTAATTCACAATTTGATAGTACCTATAAAGAAGATGAAATGCAACTTTATCATAATTTTGCATCTCGTCAAAATATTGTATCATTACGAAAACATTATCAAAAAGGTAATCATCGTTTATTAGGAATTTCTGCAAAAACTAGAAAACTTGTTACTGAAATTTCAAATTATTTAAAACGTTATATACTAGAACCTCTTGATGATTCTTTTGATGTAGTAGAAATGCCAGGAGAATTAGCAATTCTAGTTTTTGATTGTATAAGAGAAAAATGTTTTGAAATTATAAAAGTAGATCAATCAAAATTTTCTGATCCTACAAAAATTTTTATTAATTCACGTGGAGAAGGAGTAGGTTTATCTGGTGAAACAAGACATTTTCGTGATGTGATGTTTATAGGTTTAGATTTACTTGAAGAATTATGGAAATGGAAAAGTCTTTCTGAAACTGTATCAGGAGATAATCATATTTTTGTAGATTATGTTGATAGTGAAGTAGAAAGATTTCTTTTTGAAGTTAGAGATTTATTAGATTTATATGTTACATGTGTAGGAGCTTTAGATTCAGTTTTACTTAAAGAATATACACGTAATTTACATCGTACAGAGTGGTTTCCATCTATAGATTGTTCTGCTCATGTTTTAGTTACAAATCAAGTTTATTTACATAAAGTAATATTAACTTATTATTTTGGAGCAACAAAACTTGCACTTCATGGATCTTTATTAAATTCTAGTTCTGAATCTGCAGCACTTTTAGAAATGGAAGATTATATGATGAGATGTGTTTTAGGAACTATGAGAGATTTAGAAGTTATTGCAGAATCTGCATTAGAAATTCAACTTAAAACTACAGAAAAACTAAATCATCATAAATTTCCTTCTGTAAATAATAATCATCACTCAATAGATCGTAATCATCTTATTTCTCCTGCAATATTTATGTTAAATAATATATTATTTTTTATTGAAAGTTACCGTAAAGAAACTTGTTTTTATCAAAGACGAATTATTACAGAAGAACCTGAAGATATAAAGAAAAAAAATTATAATAAAGAACCTCCTTCTATTCCTATAGTTTCAAATATTATTTTAATGCTTGAAGATGAAAAAGTACGTTATGTAGATGAATTTGCTGCATCTTGGTCTGAATGTTTTCCAAGAACAAGTTCAGATCCTAATTTAGAAAGTTTAAATTCAACAAATACAGAATTAAATAAATCTCAAAGAATGGCAGTAAAACATTGGTATAAGAATGTAGCAATTGAATTAAATAAAAAAATTGAAGCTTGTAAAACATTTACTATTCTTGATACATCTCAAAGAAATGATCTTATTGAAGCATCTATTCTTGCTGTAAAAAATGAATTTGGAGTTTTTGAAGCTAAATTACGAGGAAGAGCATGGTCTAAACGTCCAATAAAATGGATGCAACGTAGTGTAGATCAATGGACAGAATTATTAACTAAATCTTTCTAAATTCTATTCCATCTTTAGTTTATAATTATTGTTTTTTTTTTTTTTTTTTTTCCTCCACTTAGTTGTTTTTTTTCTTCTCATTTTGAAGGAGAGGGGGGAAAGGAGAGGACGGATTTGTGCGAATAATAATGTCATGGAAAAGTTTTATATGTTTTTTTTCCCCCCCCCCCCCCTCTATTTTCTATATCCCTGTAAGACTTTTATTTTATTCTTTCTATTTTTTTGACTACCTTTTAACCAAAAAAAAGAAAAATTTTTCCCTCCTTCTTCTTAACCTCATTAATTTTTGGGAAAATAATTTAAAAAAAGGAAGGAAAAAAAAAAAAAACAGAAAAAAAAGATGGATCATCGACCTCTCCAGTACTCTGATAACCCCCCAGACCACGCACGACTAGCCCTGCAGCCCCGCGAGGTGAAGTTCTGCGACCTCGCCCCCTTGTTAGGCCACCGCCCTGTCGACTCCCCATCGAAGAATGAAAGACGGGGGTTTCGCCCCACCCCGCAGAAGTCCCACACGCACGCGATGAAGTCCGGCAAGCCGGCGGTGGCGGACGGATTTGAGGCGGAGAGCGGCGAGGAGGAGGAGAGGCGGGGGCGCGGAGGCCTCCGAGACACAGGAGGGAGAGAAATAAGAGAGGGGCGGCGGGGGTTAGCAGAGGGGGGAGGACTGGGATTAGGATTAGGACTGGGAGGTATGGGGCTAGGCGGGGGGGTAACTACTGGGGGAGCCGGCCACCACCTCCTTCGCTCGCATCGAGTTAAAACTGTAAAAGCCTCCAAGGCAACCCAGCCACAGCAGCAGCAGCAGCAACACACGGAGCAACTAATAAAACATATGGAAATATCTGGTAATGCTGTTCGTGTAGAGGATTATGGGGTGAGTGCTGTGAATGCGCTCGCCGTACTAGGCAATTGTGTGAAACGGGAACGACGTTTAAAGGAGGAATTGGCTCGAATTCATGCAGGAAAAATGTTAGCGTTTCGTGGGGTTATAAATTTTTACTTAGATTCTGTTAAACAGTGTAGGAAACCGATTATAGGTCGTAGAAAAGCTACATCAGAGTTTGCTCTTGCTCAATGTGCAGTAATTGCTCAAACTCTTATATTAACCATACAAAGTTATATTCGTGCATTTCAATCAAGAAAACATACTGCTAATATAAGATATATTCGTCGTAGTGAATTTCATCCAGATACTTGGAGTTCTTCTTCTGTTGGAATGCCTCAATTTAATCAACTTTCTAATAGTGAAGGAAGCTTTTTATCAGAAACTACAAGTTCTCTTCATGATTTATTAGATGAAGAAGAAATTAGTAGACTAAAACAATTATATTTTGATTATTATGATTGTGATGTATATGTTATTCCAGGTACACGACCTGAAAGTGGAATACCACCAAATGCTTTACTTTTAAATTCTCTTAGTGCACATGATCCATTTTTACCTGATGACGAAAATATGGTTGAAAATTCATCTTTATCAACTTCTAGTGCATCTATTTAGAGTAATAATGTAGAAAAGGGGGATGGGGTATTAAAAGAAATAATAAAAGAAAGTATAAACCCTAATACAAATATGTGTAAAATAAAAAATAAATTTTTTTTCATTCGTATACTTTTGCTTTTTTTTGTTTTTGTTTTTGTGATAATTGACCTTTTTTTTCCCACTTTTGAAAATGTTTTTTATTGTTTTCCTTCATTGATGTTTTTTTTCTTTTTTTTTTTAATGATAACAATTTTCTTTTATTCTTGTTTTCTAACTCTTTTTTTTTTCTGTTTTTTTTTTTTTTCCTGGCAGAACACTTAATGACTTAAAATACAAAATATATATATATATATATATATATATATATTATTTTATTTGAATAGTATCCCATGAGCTATCAGTATCCTCATAATGATGACAATCCTAATAATAATTTATTATCATCTTCTGCACATTTTACTATTCCTGAAGCAAAAGTTCCATTAGATACTTATATACCTTTCTTTGCTATGATTCCTTTTCCTAGTATACTAACTAATTCACATATTGAGTATTTTTTTACAACATTAAGACAACTTTCACAGTTAATACATGATATAGCTATTTGTACTATTTCTTATAAGGAAAGTTTTGATTATGTTAAAAGATCACTTATTATTTTTCATATTAATCATTTTATTGAAATTAGTTTAGCTAATTCTAAATTTATGAATTCTTTAACTCCTGTCAATATTAATGATAAAACTGTTGTAGAGTATTTACATTTAATTCGTTGGTTAGGGGAACACTTTGTTATTCGATGGTGTGAAGCTTTACAATCTATTTTAATTACTTCTGGTAAAGATATTTCTACATCACAAAAAAATCTTTGGCTTGCTGTTAAAAATACTGCAGATGCTATTAGTTCACATACAATTTTACAAGAAGATATTATACATAGAGTTCGTATTCATTCTTCATTAAAAAGTAAAATAAATGCATTTATATTAGAAGGAAAATTACCTTTATGGCTTTATTATTTATGTATGATATGGGTATTTATTACAGTTATTATATTATTAATGCTCTTTTGGGTATCATCTAAAAAACAACCTAAATGGGTTCCTATATTTATTTCAGTTGTAATAATGTTAGGATTTGTTGTATTTTTATTATTTTCTTATACCTTTTTTTTTACAAAAATCACATTCTACATGGCTTTCAAAGTTACTTGCAGAAAATCATTTAGTAAAACCTAATAAATTTCAATTAAAAAATCAAGAATCTTCAGTTGGAAATGATGTTGAATTTAGTATTAAAAGTAAAGATAATATGCCTGTTACCTTATCTATTAAATCAAGTGTATTAAATCGTCAAATTGTGATGATTGGTGTTGTTGATACAAAATCTCTTAATATTTGTAGTTGGAATCAAGCCGCACGAATCGCAACAGATATTTTACCAGAACAAGCTATTAAAAAATCTCTTGAAGCTATAATGGATGTTAAAAGTATTTCAACAATTCGTCGATTATTTAAAGAGTTAAAAAAAATAAAAAATCCACGACAACAACATCGTTTACTTTTACATAATATTCGAAAAAAAATTTATGTTGTCATTGAAGCTACAGTTACAATTGCCCATATTAATAAAATTCCAATAGGAATGATAATAAGAATTATTCATGAAGAGGAACGTCATGTAATGTCTTATTTTTCACGAGTAAGTCATTATTCATTATTTCGTGCTTTACAAAATACTGGATTTACTTCTTCTTTCTTTGTACGAGATTGTGTTTTAAATAATAGATGGGATTATATTAAACAACGTACAATACTTGCAATGCGAAATTGGCGTTTTATTTCGTTAGAATTTTTATTAAATTTTATAAAAGAAGTTGCTGCACCATTAACTATTGATATTCAATTAGGTAATCATGATATTCCAAAACAATTTCATTGTGATGCTATAGGTATTCAACAACTTTTAGAAAAATTAATAAATGTAGTTTATATTTCAGATAATGATATATTAACTATTCGAATAGCATGTATAATATGTGAAGTAGAAGGATGTTTAGCTTTACAATTTGAATTAACTGTACCGAATACATCAAGTATTGAACTTCAATCAAATCAAGATATTTTAGAACTTTTAAGATTAATTGGTCATATTATTCTTTGTTATTCAACTTGTTTACAATTTATTATTCCTATTTCTCTTAAACCTATTGGAATGACTGTAGAAAATGATCTTTATTATGAAAATAATAAAAAATCATTTCCTATTTGTAATTTAATTTTATATGAACCAGATATAGTATATGAAAGACATTTTTATGGATTTTGTAATCAACCAGAACATCGAATTTTTTCAGTAAATTCTCTTAATTCTTTAAAAAATACACTTGAAATTCTTTCTTATGATAATATTAGTTCAGTTATTTTAAGTGCAGGATCTCCTGAATTTAATGAAATGATAAATTTTTGTAAATCTAAAAATTTATTTATTACAGTAACTCAAGTATCTTCAAAAGAAAAAAATTATAATTATTATTTGGGATTTTTTAATGATGGTACTCCTCATGATACAAGTAAAGGTGATTATTTTTTTAAAAAACCTATAAGTGAAGAAAAATGGATACGTTTTTTAGAATATTTATATGATATTAAAAAATATGAACGTACATTAATTTCACCTGCAAAAATAGAATGGAATGTTATTCGTCGAATAGGTAGAGGTTCAAATAGTATTGTAGATCTTGTACAAGATAAAATTACTGGAGGTTATATGACTTGTAAAACAGTTTTTATTAATCATGAAAGATCTTTAAATAATTTAAAAAGAGAAGTAAATATTATGCGTCAATGTTCAAATCCATTTATAATTCAATGTATTTCTGCTTCATATTCTATTTCAAATTCTGAATTTCGAATGTTTTTACAATTTTGTCCAGATTCTTTAGAAAGACATGTTAAAACTAATAAAATAACAATATCCAAATTATCTTTATATACTTTTCAAATTGTTAATGCTATACATCATTTACATGAAAAAGGTATAGCCCATCTTGATATAAAAACGGCTAATATTTTAATGATGAATGAAAAGCATTTAAAATTAGCTGACTTCGGTTCTGCTACAAATAAATTAACTGATGAGGGAAATATGTATGGGGCTACTCCACAATTTATGGCCCCTGAAAGACTTTTAATTCCTATAGAAAATAATAATAATAATAATAATAACAATTGGAAAAGAACTCCCATGGATGGATTATTTGCAGAAGATATTTGGTCCATTGGGTTAACGTTACTAGACATAATAGGAGCATACCCTAATGTATTAAAAAATTTAACAAATGTAAAAGATATTTTGAATTTTTATATTCATCTTCGTGATAATGGTGAGGAAATTTTTTTTCAATTACCTGAAAAAGAATCAAATGAAAAATGGAATGAATTTCATGATTTTTTAACTCGTATTCTTCAATTACAACCAAATAAACGTCCAAACGCGAGTGAACTTTTAAATCATCCTTTTATTAAAGATATTATTTGTGAATGTAATGAAAATAATGATTTTGAAAACACAAAATTAAATCAATAGTGGGATCAAATTTCGTATCAAAATCCATACTCTATGAGTGAAATATTAAATACACGCTCTTCTTCATTTACTGCAGAGGAATTAGAAGATGAAGAAGAGGATCTTTTTTCAGAAAGTGTCTTTAACTATGTTGTTAATTGATTTATTATTATTGTTATTATTATTTATTTATTTATTTTCTTTAAAGCACAAATTTAACGGAGAAAAAATTAAATGTAACAAAAAATTTAAAAAGAGTAAGAGAAGAAGCGAACGAAGGCGACCAATTTATTGTTATTATTATTATTTGTTTTTTTTTTTTTTGTTTTTTTTGTATTTTCTTTATCTTCATGTTTACTTATCATTCTCACCCTCCCTTTATTTTTTAATCCCCCCGATGATATTTTTTTTCTTTTAAAAATCAAACTCCCTTTTTGAACGAAACGCTTTTTTTTTTTTTTTTTATTCCTTTCTTTTTGGTATTTTGTGGCAAATATTATTATTTATTTTTTTACCTTTTTCTCTGAATTTTTCTTGCCTTGTATTGTCTTTTTTTTTCTATTTTAACTACATATTTATATATTTCTTTCTTTTTTTTTCTTTTTTTTTTTTTAATATCATTTTTGAAAGGAGGTGTGCCTTTGTTGTCCTATTTGGTCCTCACTCACAGACTCACCTCTTAAAGATATATATATATATATATATATTTATTTATTTATATATATATATTACAGATAAAAGGAAATAATACAAACTCCTATATATACATATAATAATACTAATAGAAATAAATAAAATTAAAATGCCAGTGTGGCAGAAAACAAAACCCACCAATGCCGCCGTAACTCTCGCCTCTGGAAGTGACTCCGACTCCAGCAGTAATTCTCATACTAATTCTAATTCTTATTCTCAATCTATTTATTCTCAATCGCAACTTAACTCTCACTCACAATCTGCAAGCTCTTATCATTACATTCTCCCACCCAAACCAACGCGTCGTGCTAGCGTCGCCTCACTTCCAACATTAGGCGTTGGTATTGGTGTTGGCTCGCATTCAAGTTTACTTGCTTCATTTGCTCGTCGGCAACAAATAAATAATAATATTAATAATAATAATAATAATAGAGAAATGATTGGAGATGCTATGATGGCAACACAAAAGTTTAGCCGTACACACTCTAATCCAGAGTTTATATCAACAATACAAAAAGATTACCCAGTGTATGAAACACAATCCACACAGGATCGCTACTCCCCTATGTATTTATTACAAGGAGATAATAAAAAAAAATACAAGAATAATAATAATAATAATAAAGGTATAGAAGTCATGCGTATTCTTGTACTTGGGGCACCTCAAGTTGGAAAATCATCTTTAGTTAATAGTTATCGTGCGGCTGTTACAAATAATAATAAATGGCCCGCCGCGCCTGTTGGAATTTGTGGGTTTTGTGGCACCACAACAATTGATCCTTTTCCAAATCACCCAACAGAACCCACATGGTTATGCATTGATACACCAGGGAAATTTTATGATGAAAATGATAATGAATTATTAAAAAAATTATTTCATGGAGTGCCTTGGAAGAGTAGAATTGCAGGCAAAAATGCCTTACTTCCTGCGGAAATTCAATTACTTCCTATTATACATGAAAATAGAGCCCATCAATGTATTATAGTGGTTCCGGCAACTGATTTAATAGAAGATAATGGTTGGACAAGTGTATTTCAATTAAAATCGCGATATAGTGAAGCTGCTGATGTAGAAGGAGTGATTGTGTATTTAAGAAATCTTGTTTTTTTAGTTCGTTCCTTTTTGTATGATGCCTCACCCTTTGTGGTGGTTACGAAAATGGATTTAATTGGTGGAACTGGAAATATAAATGCTCGACGTTTGATTATATCTTTACTTTCTCGTTGTATTCCTGTAAATCGTTTATATTTTTGTGCCTGTCCTGGGGATCAGTCTTCGCATGAAACAAAATGTTTGTATACACTTGATCGTGACACGCGTGAGAATTTACTTCGCCTACACGAGGATTTATCATTAACTTTTCGTTGGCGAAGATCTATTGAAGAAAGCGTTTAATTTTATTGTTATTATTTTGCCTTTTTCTTTTTCTTTTTCAAAGAGTTCGATTTTCCTCAGATATATAAAATAATAATGAGGTTGTCTATTCTGTCCATTTACTCTTATAATCATTATTTTGTTTCGTTTGTTCTTTTTTTTTTTTTTTCTTTTTTTTTTTATCATTTACTAAAACTATTATATGCAAGAGAAGAAGAAGAAGAAGAAGAAGGAGGAGGAGGGAAAAGTAAATTTTTTTCTTCTTTTTTCTTTTTTTTTTTTTTTAATTACTCCTTAGGTTCTATATATATATTTATTTATTATTTTTTTTTTTTTCTGTGTGTGTGTGTCTGAATTTTATTATTTATGCCCTCTCCAGTGTTTAACTCTTTTTCAAATTTACAAAGTGGTGATGTTTTATTAATGGATCGCAGATGTTTATCAATGCGAGATCCTATGGGAATTGCATTTTGTCTTTTACATAAAACAGAGTGTAAATATGATCATGTGGCAATGATTATGAAATTAAGTGAAAAAGAAGTTGAAGAACAAAGGCAAAAGGGAATTATAAATCTTAAAGATTCTATTTCTCCATCAGGAACATATGTTTTGGAAACTAATTTTAATGGTGTTACATTGCGAACGTTAGAAAATCGTTTAGAAAGATCTTCTGCAAAAGAAATTGCAGTACGTTTACTTCATATGGAAACTAAAAATACTAATTATGAAAAAGAAATTTTTAATCAATTAGAAAAAATATATAAATATCCTTATAAACAAAATCTTTTAGGATTTTTACCATCTTTTATAAGTACTCCAGATAAAATGGATCGTGTAAAAGCAGCTCATAAAATATATTTATTAGATAAAGAATTAAAAGATATTGATAAAATATTATCTATAGAACAATCAAAAGAAAATATTGAAAAATTGAAAAATTTAAAAGAAATTTATATTAATGCTACTATATTTTTACAAGATTTATATTTTCCTCATTTAAAACGAATTCATAATAATAATAATAATAATAATATTCCTTCTTTAGATTGGAGTAATGGCCATTTTAAAATTGATGGAAATAATACAGAAGAAACTTTATTTTGTTCAGAACTTATTATTCGTATTTGGCAAGAAAGTGGAATATTAATTGGATTCCCTCCAGCATCATCATTTCGTCCTTTTGATTTTTTAGATAATAGTCGGTTTAATTTTTTAAATAATTTAATATATTTAGGTAATATTATACCTTTAACAGGAAAAAATTCTACTTTAGTTCCTGTACGTGAAAGTAATATAAATAAATCAAAAGATATATCAGATTGTATCAAATTTTATCATTTAATTAGTAATGGTAATGATATTAATTTAATAAATGAAAAGGGACTAAAACCTTTATATAAATGGCTTATTCAATCTAATACAAATAAAGAAGTAAATAATGATTTAATTTTTAATATTATCTCTACAGGAGTTTTATTTACTTTATGTAATTTAATATCTGCACCTTTACGATTACGTTGGATAGAATCTCAATTAGGTGTATTTTTAATGAGAGGTAGTGTATGGTCATTATCGGTAGGATTTTTTGCAAGAGATTTATTATGTACATTTATACAAGCTTTAACAATTTGCTTTACTCTTAGTTACTTTTTACAATCCAAAAATAATAATAATAATAATAATAATACATCTTTATTAGGACCATCCTTATTTAATTCTTCTATATATTTTGATATTCGTCATCCTTATTATAATATATGTTGTATGTGGTTAATATCAAATGCATTAGCTCATATTATTACAACTCCTTTGTTAAATTCTGTATTAGCACATCATTTTGCTCCTATTATTCCTAGGTCTTGGCCTTTATATAAATTAATGCGAGGGTATTTACTATTATTACCAATTGGAATTCTTTTACCTTTTCAAGCTGCATGGGTGACATGGTATGAAACAATTGGCTCTGCTATTATTCCAACTTCTTCTTCTATTTTACGAAGAAGAAAAGATATGATTGAAAGTGATGAATGGGGTCATTTTAAATATAAAGCGTTAACAGGAGCTTTTATAGCAACTACAATTATTGATATTATTGCGTATCCTTTGCAAACAAAATGTTGGCGATCACTTTTAATTCAACTTTATAAACCTGCAACTTCGCCTAGTTATGGGAGAAGATTATATGCTGGGTATCGTTTTCGTTTTGCTGGAAATATAATAACAATGTTTACGACGGCAGCTTCATTAAAATTTTTAGGTGTTTGTTAAAATAGTTTTAATATATATATATATATATATATATATTTTTTTTTTGTTTGTTTGTTTGTTTGTTTTCCCCACCATTTTGCTGAAATAAATAAATATTGGCAGGGAGGGGTATTACTAATTTATTTATTTGTTTTTTTTTTTCCCTTGCAAACTTAATAAGCTACACGACTACAGTTACCAAAAAAAAAAAAAAAAAGAGGGGAAAGTAAGGTGAAGTAGAGTTTTTTTAACTGTTATTCATTATTAATATTTATTTATATATATATATATATATTTTTTCTTAATTTACTTTTCTTTCTTCATCAGTCAACTTCTTCAATAAGTATCAGGGAAAGGAGGAGAGGGGGGGAAGAAAAGAACAAAAAAAAAAAAAAAAACCAATAATCACAAACAAATCAATATAAATATTAATATATATATATATATATATATATATATTATCATTATGACAGCACTCCCAGGACAGTGGACGCAGGAGCAGCAGCAGCAGCAAGTCGCAGAGCTCCTACGCAATAAAGGACTTATTTGTAAAGATTATTTTATAAGTAATATTTGCCCTCGTGGCTCCAGTTGTGCTTATATGCATGTAAAAGATGGAGAAACACGACGAGTGCCTTTAACAGTTTGTCACTTTTACACCCAACGTGCATGCTTAAGAGATGGGTGTCTTTTCTTTCATGGAAGTCAAACACAATTAGAAGAATTACGAGCAAGTGGGGCTAAAGAGTATAGACCGCAAGATTATATGCCAATTGCAACTCCTCCATCTATTTCTAATATTTCTAATATTTCGAATTACTCTAATATATCTAATTACTCAAATATAAGTAATATATCAAATATAAGTAATATTCCAGTCTCTCATTCTATTTCACTGGTACCATTTGCAATGCCACCACCACCACCACCCCAATCACAACTATTAACTGGAGCTAAACTCAATAATAATATTACCAATAGTATTAGTATTAATAATAGTATTAACTCAACATTCTCAGCTCCTATTTTATTATTTTCTGCGATGCCAACTCATAATATGATAGGGGCAAGCCTCCCATCTCCCATCTTTTATAATAATAATTATAATAATAATACCGCCCTTACCCAACGAGGAAAGTGAATGTATCACATACTCCGGCAAATAAATAAATAAATAAATATATATATATATATATATATATATGGTTTTTGTTTCTTTGTTTTTCTTTTTTTATTACTGTTATTGTTTTTTTCTTTTTTTTTTTTTTTGATTTTATTTATTTATATGTTCTATATTTATAATCCTTTAATCGGAAAAAAAAACAAAAAATAATTTTGAAAAATTAAAAGGGGGGGTCAAAAACGGAATTAAGATCCAAAGACGCACACCCACGAAAAGAAAAAATTCTTTATTTTCGTTGATTTGTGTGTACAAAAAGAAGTTTTTAGAGAATTTAAACGGATTCTTTTTTTTTTTTTTTGTATTTATAAAAAAAAAAAAAAGGAATAAGAGCTTATAACAATATTAACAAAGGAAAAATGAATATATAATATGTTTATTTCCTTATTATTTTTTTTTTTTAGAATATATTTTTGTTTTCCCCTCATCCTTTCTCTTTTTTAATTTACCCCTTTATAATGTTGACTATTTTACATTCCCTTCTTTCAAAACCTCATGTCTGAGGGTCTTAATTCTTCCATCATTACGCACACACATATAATAACAATAAAAAGAAAAAAAAAAATAATAACGACACAAAGATGCCGTTTTTATTCATTTTTATTATTATTATTATTATTGATATTGATATTGTGCGTCTTTGTGAATATTTCTATGTCTGAATTCTCTGTTGTTGTTGTTGTTGTTGTTGTTGTTTTACGATTTGTTAACTTTTCGCCATCATTAAGGCTTTTCTTTTATTGTTTTTTTTATTTTTTATTTATTTTTATTTAATTTTTAAGTTCTTGTCTGTAAAACCAAAACTGATATGAACTACTCTCAGGCTTGACTTTTAGCGTAGGGGACTGGTAACGTAAAAAAGAAAACGTAAAATATGGTTTTGTTTGCTTTATTATTATTATTATTATTATTTTTTTTTTTTTTGTTCTTTTTCTTTTTTTCAGCTACAAAGAAAAGATTAAGAAGTCATTTTCTCTTGCACCTTTCCCATCTTAAATAGAATGAGAAATATATATATATATATATATGTTTATATATTAATAGTTATAATAATAAATAAATAAATCTTTTTAATTTTCTGATGCTTACAAAAAAAAAAAATAGAATTACAACTGTGGTTTTTTTTTTTTTTCTTTTTCTTTCATTTTTATTTTTGTTATTTATTTATTTTTTTTTTTTTTTTCACTTTTTATTTTATTATTTATTCATACTTTTTTATCTGATAACATTTCTGCTTGACAAAACTTTAAGAAAGGAAGCAAAAATGAATAAATAAAAACAATTTCGGATATTCGCCTTCTCTATTTATCTCTTCTTTCTTGTTTTATAACTTCCTTACTCTCACTCCCTTCATGGGAGTTAAGGGAAAGTTATAAGTATTTATGTTTAAAGAGTGAAATCGATTTTTTTTTTATTATTATTATTTCTTGTGTCTTAAGAAATCTTTTGTTTGTTACTATTACCATTTTTTTTTTTTTTTTTAAGATTGTGGGCCCTCTATTTTATTTTAAAACAAGGTTTATTTTTTATTTTATTTTATTTTATTCTTTTTTTTTGTAAGCGAGAGTAGTGCTAGTTTATGAATATTCTTTTTTTTTTTTTTTTTTCTCCTTTTTTTTTTTTGATTGCCTACTTAATATCTCTGATTTTTTTTTTTTTTTTTTTTTTTCTTTTCTTTCTCCCTCCACAAACCCTTATTATTATTATTATTTATATATAAATATATATTAAAGAAGCTATATATATATACATATATTTATATAAATATAAATAAATATATTTATCACTATGCAGCGTAGTATCTCCCTACGTAATGTATTCGATCCCGCCTTTATGAGAAAAGTAAAACGTACTTTAGCCTCCTATAAAGAATCTATGGATCACTCTAGTAGAAAAGGTATGTCGCGTGAGGCTTTTGTAGATATAAGTGATAAAGGTGCCGCCTGGTATTTAGGTCATATGCAATTAGCTTCACAATCACTTTTAACAAAAGTAAAAGAAGCAGATTTTGTACTTGAAATGCGAGACGCACGGTTACCGTTTAGTACAGAAAATCCAAATTTACGTAAAATGGTGGAAGGTAAACCACGACTTATTATATTTAATAAAGCGGAAATGTCAAATGAGGATTGTAATCGAACTATTCAACAATATTATGAAATGAATGGAAGTTTTGCATTATTTACAAGTGCAAAAAGAACTTGGCGAGATACTGTAGAAGCCATTCAAAGATTTGTGACACATATTTTACCAAATCCACAATTTAAAACCACAGCTTATATAGGATTAGTCGTAGGAATGCCAAATGTTGGAAAATCAACATTAATTAATTCTCTACGAATGGCCCATGAATATCAATTTCATCGTGAAGACTTTAGAAGATCGCGAACTCCAGAAGCTGTAAGTATATTTCCAGGCACAACTCAGGGAGTTAAATTAGTTCCAGTTTGCAAGGATCCTAATATTGTGTTATATGATTCTCCTGGACTCACATTGCCTGGGTGTTTTTCAAAAGAAGCTGGATTAAAACTCGCCGCGTGTGGTATTATTCCCACTAATGATATTACATTATCTCGTGGACTTGTTGCAAGATATATTTATGATGTTTTACATGCAGCTGGGGTGAGTGAGCATATGGGAGAGTGCTTGCATTTACCACGAGCTCCTATTAGTTTTGATGATTGTATTGCAATGATATGTGAGAGAAGTGGAACAAGTGGGCAAACGGATTTAGGAAACTTAGACCCAGCACGAGCGCAACGTTTTTTAATTCATGATTTTCAAATGGGAAAAATGGGACGAATAACACTTGATCGTTTACCAAATAAAATACGTCGACAAATGACGAGGAGTGAATATCAACAATTAAGTGATGGAAGAGAGAATGAAACGGAAAATAATTTAGATGATGATAATGAATTTGTGTGGACGCATCATGTGAAGGCGTCTGATGTCGTGGCACGCTATTCAGAAGATATGAAAGAAGTTATGGAAGAACTTCAAGGTTCTTCTTTAAATGATTCTAGTTTAAATAAATCTTCAAATAAAGATAGTACTGTTATTAGTCGTAAAAAGGGTCCTATTAGTCGAGTAAATGCTTTTGATGAAAGTTTTAAAAAGAATATTCGTGTTGCGCCAGGGCGTTAAAAGAAATTTATATATATATATATATATATATATATATATTGTTCATGTGAGACATGGAAAGTTGCTATTATCCTTTTTTTTTCTTTTTTTCTTCACATTTAATTGGATTTAAAAAAAGAAAAAAAATCCCTCTTATTTGCATTATGTGTGTTTTCTGTATGTATATATGCTTATATCTGTATATTTTATTATTATTATTTTTTTTTTTTTCTTTTTTTGATTTTTGCTAATAATATAAATATATTATGTATTTTTCTATGTAGTAAAGAAGTGATTAAGAAAAAGAAGAAAAAAAAAAAGATTACTTTAAATAATATAATATATATATATATATATATATACATAGAAAAAATAATTATTCTTAATGGTGCCAGATAATTCAGCTCTCTTAGAAGAGCTTCGCAAGACAAAACAACACCTTTCAGAAGTCATTGATGAATGTGTCTTTGTAGAGCGACAACGTGATTTAACGGAACAGCATTTAACAGCTGAACTTAGAAATAGAGATCGATTAGTTTCTGATATTCTTTCTTCACTAATGTCTTTAATTGAATATTTAACATTATTAGAACGTCGAGTTATTATACCAGCGTTGGGAAGTTTTAATAT
The DNA here is from genome assembly GCA_030849755.1 of Trypanosoma avium. Classification (NCBI taxonomy): domain Eukaryota; phylum Euglenozoa; class Kinetoplastea; order Trypanosomatida; family Trypanosomatidae; genus Trypanosoma; species Trypanosoma avium. Next base: position 28,696 of record JASANY010000934.1, on the reverse strand, counting down.
TGTTGTGCAAAAAATACCTGAAATTGGTTTAACGCGTAGTTCTTCTATAGAAAGTATTGAAGGAATTCTTAGTGCCAATAATTCTCCTTATTTTCGAGGTATTTTATCTAAAATAGAACCTCTTGGAGATGAATATGAAGGTGAAATAAAACAAATTTTATTAGAAAATTCAATTTCTTTTTCAATGGAAGAAGCTTATATATTAATACGAGCTCTTCTTGTTGAGAAAGAAAATTTATTTGAAAGAATGAATCAAACCGTATTTAGTATAAATTCTGTACTTACAGAAACATATTCATCGAGATCTATTTCTCTAACAAAATTAGATGAAGTTAGAGAACTTCGACAAAAAGTAGCTACATTAACAAATGAAATTAAAATACGAGATGATGAAAAACGAGAGGCAGCGCATCGTTTTGCAGTTCTTCAAAAAGCAATTGAAGGAGAAAATAAAAATATGGAAGAATTAAATCATTTACGTGATATTATTGAACGTCAGGAAAAAACTATTGAATTATTACGTTTATCTAATACTTCATCTATTGAAACTAAATTTGATGTTTCACCTCTTAATAAAAGAAATAATGGTGTAAATGAAGGCGAAATAGATGAAGAAGAAACTATTTCTAGATTAAAAGCAAATGAAATAACAATTGGAGCTCTTAATAAAGAGTTAGCTATTATGGAAGAAAATTATAGATCTTTAGAGAAACGTAGTATAAAAGAACGTGAAGAACTTAGGACAGAATTATCATTTACAAGAAATAAACATCGAGAAGAACAAGAAGAATGTGATGCTGTTTTAGGACGAATTACAATGGAATTAGAACAATTAGTTCGAGAAAATGCTCAACTTAAAAAAAGGCTTAGAGAAAAATATGCTAAAAAGGTAACTCAAGCAAGTACTTTGTAAAATTATTTCATGGTGTAATTGTAATTGTTTTTTGTTGTTGTTTTTCTATATATTTAGGATGTGATTATATTTTTTCCCCTTAATATATTGTTTTTTTTTTTTTTTTTATTATTGATTTTTTATTATTATTTTTTTTAAAGCTGTGGTCGTCGTACAGTCTTCTTCACTATTATTATTATTATTATTATTATTATTATTATGTCGTTTAAATCTTGTACAGCCCCTCTTTTTAATTTTTTTTTCTTTTTTTTTTTTTTTTTGGTCTATTTAGGATTTAGCAAATAAATTAATTAAAATAAAAAATAATAATAATAATAATTAATATAATATGACAAGTACTGTGCAACCTAAATGGACACGTTTACCAATACGTACTCGCCCACACAGAAATCCTCTCGCTGACAACAGTGACGATCACCCTGATAATCCAATAGAATTACAGGCAAAATGTACTGAAATGTTTCCTTTAATAAATAATTCAATAATTGAAATTGTGGATGTGGGGTGTGCCTTTGGAGGGATGTTATTTACACTTTCAGAGATATTTCCAGATGTTTGCATGCTAGGACTTGAAATACGCTCTAAAGTTGTTCAATTTGCTCAACAAAAGACTTTAAGTTTTCGTGAAGGTGCTGCTTCTGATTCAAAACATCATTTTCGAAATTTATGGTTTGAGCAAATGAATGTTATGAAATTTGGTTCAAATTGTTTTCAAAAAGGTCAATTACGGGCCTTGTTCTTTTGTTATCCAGATCCACATTGGAAACGAAAGAATATTCGTCGAAGAATTATTTCTCCTGGACTTGTACATGAATATGCTTATTGGCTTCGAATTGGAGGTTTATTATTTACTGTTTCTGATGTTGAAGAATTAGAGGAATGGATGATATCTTGTCTTGATAATTGTCCAATGTTTCGTCGATTAAGTGAAGAAGAATTAATAAATGATGCTGAGACGCAGAAAGTTTTAAAATGTGCTATAGATACAAGTGAAGATGCACAGAGGACAACACGAAAAGGATTAAAGAAACATTATGCCGTATATATTCGTATTTAAATAAAATATTAATAGGATAATTTTATTTTTTTATTTATGTTTTATGTGTAACATTTGTTTTTGTCTCTTGTTATTATTATTATTATTATTTTTTTTTTTTTTTTCGCGTTTAAAACATATATATCTATATATATTTAAATAATAACAATAATAAAATAGTATTTTCCTTTTAACTCCTTTACACATATCCTAAATATTTTTGTATATATGGGTAAGAAGGGGAAAAATGTAAATTAAAAAAAAAAAAAACATTTTTTTACTTAATTTCTCTTCTCTTTTTTTATTATTATTTTTTTTTATCTCATTAGGTATATAGAAATGACTTTTGAAATTAGTGGGGTCTGGTATTTTGTTGGCCTCATCGCCGCCGCTCACATTTTTGCCATTTTTGCCGTTCTCTCACTCTTATGGAAGACAGCCTCAAAGACAATCACTAGACGTGATACACAAATAAAAGCATCTACAGGGAAAGTACTTCAAAAGGAAGATTAAAATATATATTACTTAAATATATATATATATATATATAATATTTGTTCTATATTTTAAAATCAATAAAAGGGGAAGGGACTTGAAAATTATATAATGAGGGGGTTCTTCGGTTTAAAAGAAAGGCGAAAAAAAAAAAGATTAAAAAAAAATAATAATAGATGCATTAATGCGTAGAGATAGTTTGTGAGTTGAGTTGACCTAAATCATTGAATCCAAATGAGACGCCTCCTTTCCTTTTCTTTTCCTCTATATTAAATTATTTATTTATTTATTTACCCCCACCTTTTATATTTATATGTGTTTTCTTTTTTTGTTTGTTTGTTTGTTTGTTTTTTTTTTTTTTCTTTTTTTCTTGGTCTTGTTGCCCGGGGAGGAGGGGATAATAAAAGAAGAAGTTTGGGAATATCATTTCCTCAAGAGTAACAAAAATCCGTTTTAAGAAGAATAAGAAAGAGTTTATAAAAAAAAAATATATATATATATATTTTTCTTTTTCCATGCATTTATTTATTTATTTATTTCCCTTTCTTTTCATAACTATATAGTAAGGTATTGAATACAATTTAAAAAAAAAAAAAAAGAAGAAGTTTAAAAAAGAAGTTTAACTCATGTCCTATCAATCCAGTGAAGCTAAGAAGGAGGAGTTTCGTAAGTACCTGGAGCGGAAGCAAGTCATCGATACCCTCACACGAGTCCTGGTAAACTTATATGAGGAGCCTGAGAAGCCGGAGGACCCGGTGGATTATATGAAGAAAGTACTCGGGGGAGCCTCCGCTGCGGATTATGAGGCACTCCAGCAAGAGAACGCCTGCCTTAAGGCGGAGGTGGAGGCGTTGAAGAAAAGATTAAATGAGGAATAATAGGATTGGATTAGAAAAAGAAAAGAAGAAGAAGAAGAAAAAAAAAAAGGAAAAAAAAGAAGAAAGGGAAAATTCTTTTTGTTCTATTTCTTTGTTTAAACTGTCAATGATAGAAATAATGTAGTTATATTATTAGCTCAACCTAGAGTGCTTAAATTTCCTATTGTTACACTTGCTGTTATGGGGTTTGTCTTTTCATTTGTAGAGAAGGGGGGAAATAGTGCTTTTACTCTCTACAAATGTTTCTTGTTGTTGTTTTTTTTTTTTTTGTATATATATGTATTTTTTTTAATGACTTTTGTAGTTTAAAAAAAAAAAAAAAAAAAAAATTTGTTGGTTTTTGCCCCCCTTTTTGTTTTTTTTTTCTTTATTTAACTTTTTCATTTACATATTATAAAAGCTTAATAATAATAATAATAGAAAACTGTAAGAACAAAGGGAAAAAAAAAAATGCAACAACAACAACAACAACAACGACCAAGTATATTATCATATTCTACTGGATGGGTAGCAAATGGATTATCGTGGAGTACTAGAGATAATGCACCATTTAGGTTTGCAGTTTCATCATATATTCAAGAGTATAAAAATCATGTAGATATTGTTCAAAAAAATGAAGATGGTGAATTGGTTTGTAGAGCTACATGGGAACATTGCTACCCACCGACTAAAGTAATGTTTGCTCCTCAAAAAGCAGCTACAGATCTTATTATTACAACAGCAGATTATTTAAGATTATGGGAAGTAAAAGAAGGACCTCCAGAAAAGAGTAGTGATGAAAATTATAAAGAAGTAGATGATCCACGAAGGGTAGCATCAAAAAAAGATCATATTGATTCACATGTTGTTTGTAAACATGTTTTTGATAGTGGGAAACAATCTAATGAATTTTGTTTTCCTGTAACTTCTTGTGATTGGAATAATGATGATCCAAATATTGTAGGTTGTTGTAGTGTTGATACAACTGTAACTATTTGGGATATAGAAAGTGGAGAAAAAACAAGACTTATAGCACATGATAAAGATGTTTATGATATTGCTTTTGCTAAAGGAACTCATGTATTTGCTAGTTGTGGTGCCGATGGTTCTGTTCGTATATTTGATTTACGTAAAATTGAACATTCTACTATTTTATATGAATCTAGATTATTATCACCTCTTTTACGAGTTGCATGGGATAAATTAGAACAAAATTATTTATCTACTTTTGGTGTTGAAGGAACAGAAGTTATAGTTATCGATACTCGTTTTCCATCTGTTCCTGTAGGAGCTTTACAAAATGTTCGTCCTCAACCTATTAATAGTGTTTGTTGGGCACCTAATTCGGCAACAAATCTTTGTAGTGCAGGAGAAGATGGTACTGCTTATATTTGGGATATTAATGAACTTCCAAGTAAAGCACCTAAGTGTATTATGAATTATAAAGGAGAACATCCTATTAATAATATTTCATGGTCTTCTCAACATGAACAATGGATTGCTATTACAACAGGTAAAGAAGCTCAACTACTACATGTGTAGTTGTTGATACATGTTGTTGTGAAAATATTTTTTTTTTTTTTTTTTTTTTATTCTCTTTTATTTTATTTTTATTTTTAGCATTAGAAAAAAAATATATATACAGTATTAGTAATAATTTTCGAACTTTAATAAAATTATAAACTGTAAACAAATTAATAAGCAAATAAAATATTTTTCTTTTATTTCTTATTTTATTATTAGTTTTTTTTTTTTTTTTTTTTTTTGTATTTCTTTCTTTGGTGGATTGTAAAAAAAGGCGGGAAGAAAGAAAAAGAAAGAAAGAAAAAAAAAAAAAGGTGGTAGCCTTTTTGTTCTTTGTTTCCTTGTGTTTGTGTGCAAAGATATAATATTTTATATACATACATAAATATAGACATATATTAAAAGGATAAAAATATATATATATATATATATATATAATAATTATAATAATAATAATAATAAAGCACACATGTCCTTACTTAATACAACTCTCCAAACCCTCGTCGTGCGTCTGCGAGATATGTCTGGCAATGTTACCCAACAAAAACTACACAATCGTGTCTTTGACGCCTATGAGGCGAAGTCTCTCGTGTTTGAGGCGATAACGCCGGAGCAGCAGGCGGTGATGCGGGAGTTTGGGGCCATCCCCCCGCAACACCCTGCAGGCCAACCCATTCTTCTTGATGGCTGGTCTGAATTAATAGGAATTCACAGAGACGATAACTTATATCAACTCCTCCCACGCCGGGCGAAAACAAATGCGAGTTATAGTACAATAAAAGCGATTTGCTGTAGTGCGGGGTCACCGTTTACGATGGAGCATCGGGTGGATCCTATTGATTACAAATTTGTGTTTCGTGCGGCGGATATGGAGGTGCGAAATCAGTTTAATGCTAAAAATCAGGATAAAATTCCGGCGACGATTTGGTTTGATGGTATTTTAAGTTCACCTAGTGATTCTGGATTAGTAAGTTGTCATAATTCCCTTTCACCAGCGCATATTAATAATTTAGCAGGAACCTATCAGTTTCTTAAAGAATGGTCAAAAGAACCCCCAGAAGGAGATCGTCATCGACAATTAAAACAAATGTATGCTCAACTTTTATTGAAACGTACACATCTTTTTATTGGTTCAACTTCTGTTCCAGGAAGAGAAATTTTAAATTACGCTAAATCAAAAAATGTTTTTGTGTACGCTAAAAGAGGTATGAATTATGTTTTTCATGCCTAGAAATCAAGAAAAAAAGAAAAAAAAAAAGATAGGCTTCTTTACATATAAATATAAACCGAATGAGGTAGGGAGGGAGAGGGAGAAAAACTTATCACATATCTATATTTATTTATTTATTTTTACAGAATTTTATACATATGTATAGAGGTTGCCCTTAGTATTAAATTTTTTTTTTTTTTTTTTTTAGTTATTTACTGTACTTTTTTGTTGTTATTTTTTTTTTTTTGTGTGTGTGTGTTTGTCTCTATTATTATTATTATTTTTTTTTTTTTGTTGTTGTTGTTATTGTTGTTTCTGTGTCTGTATGGTTTACCCAAAATAATAACACTAACTAATCCAAACTAGAAATTAAACAAAAAAAAAAAAAGAAACCAAGCATCTTTCCCCACAGTAGGTAGCTCACGAAGCATTATGCCCAGCGCTGCGACGGAGATACAGGCAGTTGGTTTAAATGTGTCGGTGACCCTCGTCGATGGCACGGCGGCGCGGGGGACTGTTTTTACTTATAATCCAAACGAGGAACTCCTCGTGCTCCTCCAGGGCTTCTCCGATGGGAGCCCTAACGCGAAGATAATTCGAACTTGCTTTATTAAAGAAATAAGTGTTGTGAATGATGCGGAGGCGGAGAAGTTGCCCCCGCAGCTTGGGGCTAAAGCAAGGCTGCCGCCAATGCAAGCAGGGCGGGATCGCTCGCTATTTAAACACGCGAGTTCGCAACTCCGCGTCGCACGGGAGAAGCGCACGGCGTTGTTGCAAACCGATGATGTAAATACACCGATTGCAGCCCTCGATACACTTACTAAACTCGCGAGAATTTATCCAGATATTCACTGGGATAAAGAGGAGGGAATTATTCGATTTAATCAGGAGGTGTTTGTGCGGGGCAACCCTGACTGGAGCACTCCAGTCGCCGTGGCTGTGGATGGGGCCGGTGATAACAGCATGAGTTTGGTCGATCGTATTCAGAAAACCCTCGCTAAGAAGTAAGTAAGAAAGAAAACATCAACAACAACAAAAAAAAAAAAATGTGACGATAGAAAAGAAAAAACAAAAAGAAAAGAAAAGACGTTTGTAAGTGGCTCTGCTCAATATTCTCTTTTTTTTTTGTATTTGTGCATTTGCCTTTATTATTATTTATTATTATTATTATTTTTTTTTTTTTAATATATATGATGTGGGAATTTTGTAATTCTTCATCAAGCAAACTAATAAATAAATAAAAATAAAAATTTTGCATATACTTTTTTTTTTTTCTTTTTACTATTTTTTTGTTTTGGTTTTTGATAGAAGCATGTAATGAGTAGTGAAGAAACCTCTACAGTGTCAACCTCATCGCTTTTAGCGGATCAACACCATATTTCCGAAAATACTTCAAGTAGTGATACTAACATAGATACCGATAATGAACGTGATAAAATTAAAATAGATAAAGCACAAACTAAAGCTTTTCGTGAACAACGACGTTTAAATAGAATACATGGTAAATTAACAGAGGTTAGTTTAGATGATATAGCTGCTCGTAGACATGGAAATAATGATTTTTTTATTGAAAATACTATAGTTTGTATTCGTGGATCTCGTTCTCAATTTGATGCACGAGAAGGTAAAACAAAAGGTTTTATGCCACCACGAACTCATGATTGTTGTCAAACTTTTTCTACAATTACTGCAATAATTCTTTCTTCTCTTGGTTTTGCAGTTACTATGCAAGATTGTAGTGATGTTTCTACAGTAAATTATATGTTATATATTTCTGCATGGTTACACCAATTATCTGCCCCTGCCTGGCCACAACGAAAAGCACGACCTACAATTGGAGATTTAAACGCATGTCTTCGACTTCGTGAATTTTTTCCTAGTCAAATTAATGAAGGTGAATTTGAAGTTCTTTTCTATAATCAACAAGATAGAGCAAAAGAACTTGTAGATCAAATGTGTAGTTTACTGAAACGTAATAGAGAAACTGACGGTGTATGTCGCCCAGTTTGTGGTTATGTTATTGCATCTGGAGATTATACGATATCTATTTTTTCTCTTTTACATGATGTTAAAAATCACCCGAATGCCCGCTGCAGTGAGGCTTGGAGTCTTTACATTTGTGATTCCCATGGAACCCAGCCATGGTCTAATGGTAAAGCGTGTCTTACTGGAATTACACTTGGTGTACCTCGAGCAGGAAGTCAGGTAGGAAATGGAGTTGTTGAAAAAGAAGAAGGATTACGATATTTTGCGATGATTCTCTTTGCACTTCTTGAGGATCATCGAAAGAAGACAACAAGTTCAAATAGTATTCCATATATGACATGGTCTCCTATTCGACGTAGGCGATTAACGGTTAACACGGTGGAGGGATTACGAGAAATTATTGATAATCAATGGATTCCATCATTAATGCAAAATAATGTGATTGCTAAAGAGGCTAAAAAGTATAAGTTTACACCTTTAAAGTGTTTTATGGGTCTTGCAACTTCTAATACAGGAAATATCAATGGCACATCAGAGTCTCGTCAAAAAAGTTGTATTGTATAAAATAGCAAAAAAAAAAAAAAAAAAGCAATAATAATAAATAAAAATAAATTCCCTATTGGAGTTAGTGTATGGGTTGAAGAAATAAAAAAAAAAAAAGAGAGAGATCATACAGAAGTAAATGAAATATACAATTTTATCATTAAAAAAAAAAAGAAAAAAAATGAATTTTAATCACAATAATAATAATAAAGCTTGAGGAGTCACTCTTTATTATTATTATTTATTTATTTCTATATATCTCTCTCTATTTCTGTCTGCTTGTGTGTTTGTGTGCGGCTACGTTCCATTTTTTGGTGTGTAACTGGAATTACTAACTTGGAGTATCTGTCAGTTTTATTTACTTGAATTATCTGGAGATTCCATTGAAAGAGTTTTTTCTTTAATATTTTCCGCGTTAAAACAGAAAAAAAAATAATAATAATTTTATAAGAAGAAAGAGTCAAATCCAATGCTGTTTTTTTTTTTTTTTTTTTTTTTTTTTTTTTTTATTGTTGTGTGGTTTTTGTTTTTTTTTTTAGGTTTTTTTTTTTTTTTTTTTTTTTTTTTTTTTTTTTTTTTTGTTTTGTTTTTTTTTTTTTCTGAGTTCATATATATATATTAATTTTATTTAAGCCCCCAAAATAATAATAACAACTTTCAAGGGCAAGGGAGAGAGAAAAATAGAACGTAGGTATTTTTAACGATACATATACATATATTTATTTATTAATAGAAAACAAGACAGACAAAGAAACAAAAAATGGGTTTACTCGAACGACGCAAGGCGATTGAGGAGGAGATTGCCAAAACTCAAAAAAATAAAAAAACAGAGTATCACATTGGCCGCCTTAAAGGTCAGCTCGCCCGCATTAAGACGGAGATGCTTGAGAATGCCTCCAGGGCTGCCGGGGCGCGGGGCGGGGACGGGTTTGAGGTGCGCCGGAGTGGAGATGTGAGGTGCGCCCTCGTGGGGTTTCCCTCCGTGGGGAAGTCGTCGTTTCTTTCAAGAGTCACCGCCACCGCGAGTGAGGCGGCGGGGTACGAGTTCACAACCCTCACGTGTATTCCAGGCAAACTCACCCATAAAGGGACGGAAATACAAATATTAGACTTACCAGGAATTATAGAAGGGGCGGCGGAGGGAAAGGGGCGGGGGCGGCAAGTCATCGCGACGGCGAGAACAGCAGATATGATTATTTTAATGCTAGACGCCGCGAGGGCGGAGGCGCAGCGGAGTAAGATTGAGGCAGAATTGGAAACAGTAGGAATTCGACTCAATCAAAAGTTTCCAAATGTGACGTTTAAGAAGAAACCATCGTGTAGTATGAATGCTATAAGTTTTACATCGACGGTAAAATTAACGAATGGTATGTCGGAGTCTTTAGCGAAGGAGATATTAAAAGATTATGGAATTCATAACGCGGATGTTGTAGTGCGGGAGGATATTACAATTGATCAATTTATTGATGTTATTGAGGGAAATCGAAGGTATATGCCGTGTTTATATGTCTATAATAAAATAGATACTATAACTATGGAAGAAATGGATCGATTAAGTCGATTACCTCATGCTGTGGTTCTTTCTCTTCATTGGGATTTAAATATTGATGAAGTTATTGATGAAATTTGGGTTCATCTCAATATTATACGTATTTATACTAAAAAACATGGTAATCCTCCAGATTTTACCAAACCTTTTGTTGTAAAAAGAAATTCTTCTGTTGAACATATATGCAAAAGAATTCATAAAGATATTGCATCACGATTTAAATATGCCTTAGTTTGGGGAACTAGTGCAAAACATCAACCACAACGAGTAGGTATTGGACATCAATTAGAAGATGAAGATGTTCTGCAAATTATGTTAAAAACGTCTAACGAGTAGCTTCATCAAAAAAAAAAAAAAAAAAAAAATTTATTTATTTATTTCTGTTACAATTATTATAATTTTTTTTTTTTTTTTTTTTTTAAGGTAGATGAAGAAAAGTAAAAGAAAATAAATAAATAAAATAATAACAATAATAATCTTTATATATTTATATAATGGTGTTTTCTTTTTTTTTTTTTTTTTTATAAAGTTGGGTACAGATATGTGCATATATATATATATATATTCTTATTTCTATTTTTGTTATTAACATTTACCTTAAACTATTATTATCATTCTTTTTTCTCATACTCCAAAATTTAATATTCCTTTATTAAATTAAATAATACGTATTAAAAAATAAAAAAAAAAAAAAAAAGATGTCAAAGCCGGTGACATATCTCTCATCGGAATTTCTCACCTCGTGTGGAGTATCGATAACTGGACCTCTTCGAAATTGGTTAAATCGGGCTTCATATTTGTCTAAAACGAGAACAAGCGAGGCAGATAGGCGTAAATATGAACGTTGGGTTTTAACTGTTGTTGAGGATGCATTACGTGAGCCAGGTGGAATTGAAGGAAAAGATTGGAATCGTGTTTCACCTGTAATGCCATCTAATGCAGAAGATAGAGAACCCGCTTTACTTCATATTAATCAAAATAATAATGCTACTACTACTACTACTACTAATAATAATGATGATAATAATAATAATAGTATCAATATGAAAAATAGTATTGTGGTAGGTAATGGTGAAAGTGCTATTACAATACCCTATACAGATCACCGTACAGTTTTATTTTCAGAGTGTATGAAACGTGCCCCAGCAGAACTTCGTTCTTTTGTTATGCAAGCTTTTGCTGTTTTTGATAATGAAGTTAATACTAGGAAAAGAAAATATGAAAATACTACTTTTTTAGAAGTAATTCAAGCAGCTCAAGAACTTCATCGTGCTTATAAAGTAAAAATTCAAAATTCTCATTCTTTTTCAATTCCTATAAATCAGCAAACAACATCAGTGATGATACCTAAATCAATAGAAACATCAAATAAAATATCATCACATGTAAAAGTTTCAAAAATACATCAAAAAGATGAAGAAAAAGAGAAAAAAAATAAAAAAAAGAAAGAGGAACAACAAAAAATAGATAATAATAATAGTAATTATTATTATTATAAGGATGATGATGAAGAGAAAGACTGGAAACCGCATAAAATGCGGCGTACGGAAGTTAATTCTTCTCATCGTGAAGAATATTCTATGGATTTATCTTATGTAGAATATTCAAATACAAACGATTTTTTTCAAAATATAATTTCTTGTAATACTGTTTCAAATATTTCTAGACCATTTATAGGAAAATCACAAGAATTGGAAAGAAATTATTCAAGGTATGAACCAACTGCTGAAGATATTCGTCCAAGGGACGTTCTAATAAAAGCTTTTGATTTTATTCTTTTAAAAGCTAAGGAAAAGGAAAAACAAGAAAGTTCCCTCTCTTCTGCTCGTTATTTAGATGAACAATTAAAAGGCTTAAGACAAGATCTTCGAGTTCAAAATATTGTTGATGATTTTGCTATTGGTGTTTATGAAAAACATGCTTTAATTTGTTTAGAATTAGGAAATATAGGTGAATTTAATCAATGTCAAGCATCTTTAAAAAATTTATATGATGGGCTTACTGAAACTACAAGAAAAACAATGTCTGATTTTTTTTGCTATCGCCTTGCTTATCTTTGCCTTGGTGGGCAATATGATGCATTGGCGACTGAATTAATTATATATACAAATAATACTATTAAAGGGAGTAAATCTCTAAAAAATAATAATAATAATAATAATTCCACAAAAGTTAAAAAAAGTGATGTTCGATGGACGCTTAAATTATGTACTGCGTGTGAGGATGGGGATTGTTTTACAATTTGTCGAGCCTTAATAGCCCTCCCACGTGGAATGCATTTATTAATTAAAATTTATCTTCAACGTTGTCGACTACGTTGGTTGCGGGAATTATTAGCTTCCTTGCGTGGGGTGGTGTCAATGCGATTTATATTAAGTTGTCTTGGTTTTACTCCAGTTATGTATTCTACAAAGAATTCAACAACAGGAGGAATTAGTAGTAGTAGTAGTAATAATAATAATAGTAATAGTAATTTATTCTGGCTTGATGGCTCCCTCACTGAGGCGGAGGAGGCAACAAAGAAATTTTTTGAAACTATTAAGTTTACCCTCCCCAATACTTTTTCCTTTAGTGAAACTATTAAAATAAAAACAGCAGGCCACGAGGGGGGGTTAATAGAGGAGAAAAGTCGACCAATAATGATTGACGCCGCCACCCTCTTTAAGTGTGTGGATGAATATATCAATTATTTGGGAACCCGGCGTGATGCTCGTCTTAATAATGTGGAATAATAATAATAGGGTGATGGTGATAGAGAGGGAAAGAGAGGGAGAAATAAACAGAACGTATAATTAGTTTTTCTGGTTTTTTTTTTTTTTTTTTTTTGAAAATTTGGTTAATTTAAAAGCTTAAAAAAAAAAAAGATAAATGTTTAATAAACCCTAACATAAACTTTACCTTGCAAAGAGTCACTCAGAAATATATGTAAACCCTTCATTATTGTTTTATTTTATTTAATTTTTTTTTTTTTTTTTTTTTTCCACCTTTTCTACCAAATATTAGAAAGAAATTATATTTCTATAGATATATAAAAAATATTTTCTTTTTTTTTTTTTTTTTTTTTTTTTGAAGGGGGAATAAAATGTCCATGTCCTATAACGATCAAGCTGATAAAGAGAGAGTGGTAAGGCGACGTAAAAAAGATCATATTGATATTTGTCTTAATAAAAATGTTGAACCTTACAAACATTGTATATCTATATGGAGTAAATATAAGATTCCATATACTGCTTTACCTGAAATAAATATGTCTAATATTGATACCCGTTGTAAATTTATGGGATGGAATTTATCTTTTCCTTTTATTATTTCTTCTATGACAGGAGGTGAAGAACATGGAAGAGTTATAAATGAAAATATTGCTAAAGCTTGTGAAGCAGAAGGAATACCTTTTGGTCTTGGTAGTATGCGTATTGTAAACAGATATGCTACTGCTGTACATACATTTGATGTAAAAAAATATTGTCCATCAGTTCCAATGTTTGCTAATATTGGTCTTGTACAATTAAATTATGGTTTTGGTGTGAAAGAAGTTAATAATTTAATAAATTGCATAAATGCAGATGGTCTTTTTATTCATCTTAATCATACTCAAGAAGCATGTCAACCTGAAGGTGATACTAATTTTGAATTATTAATAGAAAAACTTAAAGCGATTTTACCTCATATTAAAGTTCCTGTAATTGTTAAAGGAGTAGGTCATGGAATAGATGTTAAAAGTGTTATTGCATTAAAAAAAATTGGTGTTAAATATATTGACGTTTCAGGATGTGGTGGTACCTCATGGGCATGGATTGAAGGTTGGCGACAACCTAGTTTATCTCAAGAAGAAAATATTGGTTTTATTTTTCGTGATGTTGGTATTACTACAGATGAATGTTTAAGAGAATGTGTTCATTTAACAAAAAATGGTGAATTAAGTCTTATCGCTGGAGGAGGTATTCGAAATGGTCTTGATATCGCTAAAGCTCTTATAATGGGTGCAGAATGTACAACTGCAGCCTTGCCCTTTCTTAAAGCCTCTTTAGAAAGTTCTGATAGTGTGCGTAAAGTCATTCAAAGGTTAAAGAAGGAGCTTATTGTTGCTATGTTTGCCTGTGGTGCTAAAAATATTAAAGAATTACAGGCAAAATCCATCATTGTATCTTCATCTATATAGATAAAGGGGCAAAAGTTTCATTTTATTTTTTATTATTTCCTTTTTGATTATTTCTTCTTCTTATTTAATCTGCTTTTTTTTTTTCTTTCTAAGAGTTTAATTTGACACTCGTTGTTTATTATTATTATTTTGTTGTTTGTTTGTTTGTTTATTTTGTTTTGTCTTGTTTTGTGATCTTCTTCTTCCTTTTTCTTGTGGTTTTTACTTTGCAATTAATAATCCCATTTATATTTTACATATTTGTGTTATATTTATTTAGAAAGGGTTTATCAGACTCGCCCCTCCGCTTACTTGAGATGGTGCAGGGTGGTGTGGTGGAGGTGCCGGCAGACTTCGTCGCGTTGGAGCATGTGCGGCGGGGAATGAAAAATGCGGATTGTCGCACGCCTGTTATTTTATTCAACGAAGACGGCGACCCGTTTCTTTCATTGTGTAAAATTGCAAAAGAAACACAATCCGCGGTCTGGCATTTTGATTTGGGAATTATGAAAAGTATACAAAATGCGATGGATTATATTGATGTGGGAACGAAGAATGGGGATTGGGTTTTTATTACACATTGTGAGGAGGTGGCCCAGCACCTCTTTCGAGATATAGCACTGATGGTTTTTTTATTAAAACCAGAACCAAAAAAGTACCCCCGACGTGAGTTTTTTCGGTGCATTTTATGTGTTGAAAAAGAATTTGATCTTGAGGCAAATATTGGATCGGCTCCATTTCCACCACTACTTCTTAAAAATTCAATTGTTGCACGCAAAGTAGATGAAAATTCTGCAAAATGGTCTGTGAAACTCCCCTCCGATGCAAAATTTCGTGAAATGGAAGAATTAAAACGTGAGAGGCGACGGGCCGAAGGAAGAGATAGCGACAGTGAAACAGATTTGGATGAAGAAAATAAATTATCTGGAAAGTGGTTTCATCGCTCCGTAGAGTTAAATAAAGCCGTGGATGAATCCCCATTAACATTAGCCGAGGATGAAATGAAAACTGCCCTTGATACAGAAGATACGAATACCATTAAACTTCTTGTGAGTACTGGGAAAATTGATTTAACTCGGGAGTTAAAATATGGCATGACCCCACTTCAATACGCGTGTTCAATGGAAAAAGTAAAATCTGCTATTTGTTTACTGGAGTGTGGGGCGGATCCTAATGTGCCTCGTAAAAGTGATGGACGCCCACCTATTTTTATGGCGATTGAAGATATTTCTCTTATTGAAGCTTTGGTAAAATATGGGGCGGATTTATTTGCAACATTTGAAGGGTGGAGAGTGGATACGCACCCAGACACAGCACCCCAGGTCGCACGAATGACAAAGAAAATGAGGCAATCTATGTAAATACATATATATATATATATATATATATAAAAGTAATCTTTTATTGATTTTAGAAAGGGGGGTGGAATAATTTTAAAACTAAAGAAAAAAAAAAAAAAGCAAGTAAATAATGAATTTATTTTTATTTATTATTATTGATTCCTCTTTCTTATGTAAACTGCTGAATTTGTGTAAGAAAAAGAAAAAAAAACATGGGGAAGGAGGGTCTGTGAAAAACCCAAATTTCCATGTTCAAAAGATAAAATATGAGTAGAGTAAAAATTTTTTTTTTTTTTGATCAATGTGTCGAAGGAAATATTTACTTTTTTGTATTATTTTTGGAGTTTATTTTTATTATTATTATTATTATTTTTTTTTTTTTCGTTCTTGTCGTTGTTGTTTGTTTATTTTTCGACCTTTTTTCTTCCTATTCTTAATTTTCATTTTTTTTTTTTTTTTTTTTTTTAATGAAATGATTTCCATTCTCGTTATTACTTTTACTAAATAAAGTAAAGAGAAAAAAAGTGAAGCTGATTTATTTTTATAAATATAAATAATAATATAATAAATGGCAGGTTTACTTAGTAGAAAGAGTCCTTTAGGAGCTGCATTAAATCTCTCCGTTACTACAATAGGTGCAGGTATCATTGCACTACCTTCAACTCTTGAAGATTGTGGAATTTTAACTGTTGCATTACTTATGATAATAGTTGGAATATTTACTGTTCTTTCTATTGATTATCTTATTCTATGTGTAGAAAAATTGGAATTACGATCATATGAAGAAATTTCTGGAGCTTTATTAGGTCGTACCTTTGAAGAAGTTGTTCGGTGGATGCTTATTATATATAATGTTGGTGTTTCCGCAGGATATATTGTTGTTGTTGGAGAAATATTTCAACCTTTATTACCAATTATTATCGAATATTTTCCTTTTATTAATACTCCTACACGAATTATGATAGCAGTTTGGGCATTTTTAATGTTTCCTTTATCGTGTGTTCCTAAAGTTTCATCATTACGTTTTATATCAGTTTTAGCAATTTCTGCAACTTTTGTTATTTCAGGAGTTATTGCTTACAGGTATTTTTTCCCATTTGAAATATTAAATGTATCTAATATTAATAATATTAAATATATTTCTATTTCAAATCGAACTATATTAGCTTTACCTATATTAATGTTTTCATTTGATTGTCAAACTTTGGTATTTCAAATATATTCAAGTATAGAAGATAAATCAAGAAAAGGTATGAAAAAAGTTGCAATACTTAGTTTTATGATTACAGGATTTATTTATGGAATTGTTGGTTTATTTGGTTATTTATCATTTACTCCTAATGTTCATGGTAATATTTTAACTAATTATAATCCAATTAATGATAAAATTTTTGCTATAAGTGAAGCTATGTATTCTGTTACACTTACAACAGCATATGTTTTAGTTTTATTTCCATGTCGTGATGCTGTTTTTATACTTTTTTATGGGTATAATAGTTTAACGTATGGAGAATTTCATGATAACGCTATATCAACAAAAGATAATTTAATAGCAAGTTCATTATTATCACTTATAAGTATTTTATTAGCTCTAAAAGCACCAGGAATTGTTTTTATTATTGCTTTATTAGGAGGTCTTTGTAGTGGAACTATGTGTTTTACATATCCTGCAGCTTTTCGTC
Organism: Trypanosoma avium; assembly: GCA_030849755.1. NCBI lineage: Eukaryota > Euglenozoa > Kinetoplastea > Trypanosomatida > Trypanosomatidae > Trypanosoma > Trypanosoma avium. The sequence goes on along the minus strand of JASANY010000934.1, from coordinate 11,423 downwards.
TTAGATTACATGCATTAGGTATTTGTAAAGCTTCTTCTATTGAACTTTTAATGGCTTTTGCAATGTTAATTCTTGGATTTATCGGTGTTATAATGGGTACAGTAGTACCTTTTATAGAAGCTGCTTAGTTGTGTGTTTTCTTGTTGTTGTTGTTTTGTTTTGTTTTTTTTCTAATAATAATTAATATTAAAATAATTTTTTTTCTTGATGAATTACTCTTATTATTATTATTATTATTATTATTTTATTTTTTTTTTTTTTGCTAATCATCCTTATATTATTATTTTGTTATTATTATTATTTTTTTTTTTTTTTTTTTCTTTCTCTTTATTATTTTTATCATTTTTTAAAGATTTTATTTATTTTGAATAAAAATGAATCGTGCAACACGTATTAATTTTTTTTCATCAGCATTAATTGGTGTAAATGTGATAAATATATGGGAATTATATCTTGATTTTCGTGAATGGCGATCTTTTTTTAATGATAAATTGCCTCCACAATTTACAGATCATGTGACAGAAGAAGAATTTAAATCCAGTCAAGCTTATAGTAGAGATAATGGTTTATTCGATATTTGTACTAGTATAAAAGATATTATTTTAACAAATATTTTTATGATAACAAAATTTTCATCAAAGGTATATAATTGGTTTGGAAAATCTCTTCCATTAACTATTGGTTCATTTTCCCATTGTTGGGCATATTCTACTGCATTAGGTGCTCTATCAACTTTATTGGAAATTCCATTTAAATATTATAAAAATTTTGTTATTGAACAAAAACATGGTCTTAATACTATGACACATAAAGAATTTGTAATGGATGAAATAAAAGTTTTTCTTCTTCAAACTTTTATTGCTCAACCTATATTAACTGGTTTAATTGTACAAATTGTGCGAATATTTGGTGAAGATTTTCCATTATATTTCTTTATTGGGGCATCTGGTGTTTTGATGTCTTTTGTTTATGTCTTTCCAACATTTATACAACCTTTATTTAATACTTATAAACAAATACCAGAAGATTCTACATTATATAAAAATATTTCTAATCTTGCAAATGAACATAAATTTCCACTTAAAAAAGTTTATGAAGTTGATGGTTCAAGACGATCAAATCATAGTAATGCCTATTTCTATGGTTTTTGGGGTAATAAACGAATTGTTTTATTTGACACACTAATTAAACAAATGAAAGATGATGATAATCTTATTTTATCTGTACTTTGCCATGAATTAGGACATTGGAAATTTAATCATTCTTCACTTTTACTTGGCATTGGTGTTGCGCATCTTTTCTGTATTTCTTTTGGTGCAAAACAAGTAATATTTAATCAAGAAATGTATAAACAATTTGGTTTTAAAGATACTAATCCTTTTATTGGATTTGAACTTTTTACTCAAATTTTTGTTGGTCCTCTCAACTTACTTTTGGGTTACGCTTTATCAATTTTACAAAGGAGATTGGAATTTCAAGCAGATAAATATGCTTTAGATTCTGGTTTTGGTGAACCACTTCGAAGGGCACTTTTTGTTTTACATAAAGAAAATAAAAGCAGCCTGACTCCGGATCCGCTGGTGGCAGCACTTAAATACAGTCACCCCCCGCTTTCCGAAAGGGTCGCCGCAATCGATGAAGAAATGAAGAAAAGCAAATAAAAAGAGGGTAAAGAAAGAAAGAAAGAAAGAAAGAAAAAAAAAAGGGGATATCTTTGGAAATGAGGGGGAAAGAAGCGATAAGAGAGAGAAACTAAGACAGCGGGGTGGGCGGACCGACCCCATTTTTTTATATTTCTTTTTTTTTGTTTTTTCTGTTTTTGCCGTCGCCCGGGCGGGGTGGACGTCGCGAACCCCCCGACCCGTTCCCTCCCGCCCCTCTTTTTCTGTTCTTTTCCACCGCCTTTTTTTTTTTTTTTTTTGTTTTTTTATCCCTGTTTTTTTGTTTCTGCGTCTGCGGGTGGCCCGGGGCCCCGGAGCGGCACATTCGTTGAAAAGAGGCGACCCCCAACCCGCCCAAGGCAAGGGGGGAACGAAAAGGAAGGGAGGCAAAGGGCAAACTCGGCGGCAGGGGCACCCCCCGAGACTGGCGACCGCGCCGGCGGGAAAAGGGATTCAAAGAAGAAGGAGAAGAAAACAAAAAATAGGGGCCCTTTGCGTGCGCCGCCGCCGCCTAATTCGGCCCTCCCCCTCCACGAACCCTCCGGGCGAGGATGTTTACAATGGGCCTCCCGTCCGGCAATTCAGTTCCATTCCCAGAAAGAATGAAGTAACCGGCATTTTCCAGTATTTGACGAAGTTCCCCGTTGAGGAAGAACCCGGCTGGGGTTGAAGGGTGCCCAACTTCTGTTTCTTTGCAACCCTCCAAGAAATGACTGTAAACAAGATGCCCTTGATATCTGGGAAGTTCAAGAAGTTTATTTAACGAAGGACGGTGCAAGAAACGACAGACATGTAAAAGATCAACCGTGCCAGACCTGATAGGAAAATCTTCTTTTAAATTACAATAAATAAAGAGCATTTTATTAATTACATTATGTTTTTGACCAAGTGAAATACCTTGATCTATTAAACGACGACGATTTTCAATACCTATTACATTCCATCCTCTAGATGCCAAAAAAACCATATCCCTTCCAGTCCCTGAACCAACATCAACTGCAAACGAAGAACCTCCATTATTAGTTTCAATTAAATTTATCACATTAACAAGAAATGGGTTAGGCGACCAAGGAGTACCTTTTGGCAAATTAGTTACAAGTGCATCGGATTCTTTTATTTCCCTAATTTCTAGTAATGCAAAATGAAATCGATTTAAATATGCTTCTACACTAGATAAATCAATATTTTCATCAATTATTACTGTAAGTTCAGTATCTCTAGGAGGTAGTCCACATGATTCATTCCTTATATTTTCCCATGGAAAACTAAAAGCTTCATTTAAATGTCCTTTTAAGTAAGAATCTTTACTTCTCAAATCTATTATCACTTTTTTCATGAGACTATAGACAATTCTTAACACAAATAAACATACACCAACAACAATAATAATAATAATAAAGAAGTCAAAAAAAAAAAAAGAGAGAAAAAAAAATCTTTATCTTATTCCAATTTCATTAATAATAATAAAACCCATATTTAGAATTTCTTTTTTAACAACAGATATAGTAGAATTATCAACAAAATAAAAAATAACATAATATGAGAAATAAAATTTCCAATGAAGAGAACTCCGGTTAAAATAAAGAATACATTATTATTCAAAGTATAGAATTTTGGGTATATTTCGTATTTGCAGAAAAAAAAACCCCCAATTTAAAAAAAAGACCCCCAAAAGAAAAAGAAAGAAAGGGATTTTTTTTGTTTTGTTTTGTTTTACTTTTTATTTTTAAGGGCAAGAGATATAAAATCCAAATTTTCACATATTACATAAAAATACATATATTATCCTTTTTCATATATATATATATATATTCTTTTTCTTTAATTCAAACTAGATACATTTTGATCAATCTGATATTGTTGTAATTTTAACTACTGAAGAACAACCATGAAGACTTATTTCTGTAAGCGTTGGAATAAAGGTTAGAGAAATTACACTAGTTAAACTTTTACAATCTTCCATAATAATTTTACTTAAACTTCTACTTTCACCCAATCCTTCTAATCCATTATCCGTAATAGGTGTTTTACTTATATTAAGTATTGATAATACAGGAAGTTTACCAAGAGGTCCAACATTTATTAATTTTGAGCATCCTCTAAGTTGAATTTCCTCAACTGTTTGAAGATTACTTAGCATACGAACACTACATAAATTTTCACAATCTTCCAGAAAAATCCTTCTTAAACTATTACTTGTAGCTAAACCTCTTAAATTAAAATCTGTAATTGCAGTTTTGCTAGCATCAAGAGATTTTAATACTGGAAGTAAACCAATACTACCAAGATTTGTTAATCTAATACATCCTCTAATAAAAATTTCTTCTAATGTTAAAATTGATGAAAGAGTCATTATATTTGTAAGGTGAATACAATCTTCAAGATAAATTTTTATTAAACTTGAACTTAAAGAAATATTTTGTAATCCATTATCTGTTATAGAAGTTTTACTACTATTAAGTAATAAAAGCATTGGAAGTTTACCTAAAGGACCAATTATAGAAATTTGATTACATCCTTTAATATTAATTTCTTCAAGAGTTAGAATAGATGTTAACTCATAAATAGTTGTTAAACAAATACAATCTTCAAAATAAATTTTTTTTAGACTAAGACTTATACCAAGACCATCTAATCCTTCATCTGTTATAGATGTTTTACTTGAATCAAGAAAAAAAAGTGATGAAAGTGTTCCTAAAGAACCAATAGATGTTATTCTAATACATCCTCTAAGAATAATTTCTTTTAATGATTGAATTGAAGTAAATGCATTCACACTTGATAACATTTTACAATCTTCAAGAAATATTTTTTCTAAAGAACGACTTGCACCAAGACCCATTAAATCACTATCTGTTATAAAAGTTTTACTTATATCAAGTTTATTTAATGATGAAAGTAATCCAAGACCACCAAGGTTTTTAATTTGACTGCATCCACGAAGGCTAATATCTGTAATAACCTTTAAAGAAATTAAAGAATTAATAGAAGTTAAATTTATACATTCTTCAATAACTAATTTAACTAAATTTTGACTTGTAGAAAGACCTTTTAAACCATTATCTGTAACAGAAGTTTGACTTATATCAAGAAAATACATGACAGGCAGTTTACCTAAATTACCAAGATTTGTAACTCTTGAACACCCACGAAGATTTATTTCTTCAAGTGTTAATAAAGAAGATAATACAGAAATATTAGTTATATTTTTACAATTTTCAAGAAAAATTTTTACAATACTTTTACTTGAACTAATTTCTTTTAAATCCTCATCAGTTACGGCAGTTGAACTTAAATCTAAAAAACGTAATAATGGTAAACGACCAAAAGATTCAATATTTAACATATCATTGTAAGAATGATTTATTATTTCAGGAGACATATTAAATTCTACATTTTGTTTATCACGTAGATTTCTAGCTTTATTGGGTGATATGGAATTTTTTTCACCATATGAATCAATATAAAATTTATCTTTATTTTCTTGATTTTTAACATGAGATAAAGAATTCTTATGGTTTTTAATTATAGGTAGCATCTGTAAAATAAACCAAAAGATATCTTATTTTCTATACCCTTTGTTATTCTTGCTTCAGTAATTATTCTTTATTCTGGAACTAGGGGTACAAATATATATATATATATACACCCCGCTCTTATATATATATATATATGTAAAGAATCTCCTAATGAAAACAAGAGAAAAAAAAAACTATTGGCCCTTACTTAAACTTTACCTTTTCAATAAAAACTTATTTGCCTAATTTATGCCCTATGAAATAAATAAATAATAAAAATAAAAAAAACGTTGAAAAAAAAAAAAGAAAGGAAAAATAAAACAATTACAAGAGCAACAAACCACACGAATCCACATAATTCTTCAAATTTCCAAAGAGCCGCGTCCTTCCCCCCGAACCCCCCCCCTTTTCTCAAATGAGAGGGCCGCAGGAGAAGGGCCGCCAAAACCCCCCAAGAGTGGCGCGGCCGCCGCCCGGGGGTTGCCGGGTGCCCGCCAGACGGGCGGGAAGACAGACGGGCAGACGGGGACGGTTCCTGATTCTTTTTTGACTTTCTTGGTGTGTCTTCGCTGGGTTGGGGTTGGGGTTGGGCGGCCTGCATTTTGGGATGTTTGTTATTTGGTGTCTTCTTGTTCTGTTCTTGTTGTTGTGGGACGTGTTGTTTCTTGTTCCCTTTGTTTTTGATTCTTGTGATTTTATTGTTGGTGATATTCTGCAAGCATCAGTTTATTATATATATATATATATATATATATATACATGTATGTATTTTTTTAATTTGCATTTCAAATAAATGTTTTTTTTTTATTTATTTTTAGGGTTACTCTATTCTTCGTCATTTTATAATTTCAATGGTTTGAGAGGGGGTTTTACTTTTTTTTTTTGTTTGGGGGGGGCGGGGAGCATTTATTATTATTATTTTTTTTTTATTTCTTAGTTCTTTTTTTGTTTTGATTATTATTATATTTTCCTGTATAGGTGGTTCCATATAGTATTTTTATTTTATTTAGAATGGCTGTATTTTCTTGTGTAAGATGTGGTTATATGTATGAGTTTCTCATTTCTAATAGTTACAGTCGAAAATTAACACTTCGTAATGATCATTGTCCACGTTGTGACCAATTATCATTGTTTCGATTTATGAGTCTAAGTGGAATGGTTGGGAAAATGCCTTATAAGCCTGTAGGTATTCCTGCTCCTTCATATGCAACTCTATGGTGGCGAAAAAAACGTGATGGGAAAACTGCATCAGCTCCACTTGATAAAGTTTGTAAGAGTAATGAATGGTAGGAATATATATAAAATATTTTTGCGACTTGGATGTTGTTGTTATTTGTTTTTTTTTTTTTTTCTTTTTTTAAATTATTCTGTCGAATATTATAATCGCTTATATATATATATATATATTGGCATAAATATTTTAACCTTTTTTTTTTTTTTTTTACTATTATTTCTCTATTGTAATAGATATTATTATTATTTTCTTCTTTTTCTTTTTCTTTTTCTTTTTCTTTTTTTCTCTCTGTTTGTCCTTTTTTGCTTTATTATATACAATCAATTTAAATAATAGAGAAAGGGGGGGGAAATAAAACATTAGTAGAATCTTTTGATTTTTTAGAATATGTTTAGAATATTTTTTGCATTGATTGTTTTCTATTTGAGTCTTTCTAATTTTTGTTATGCAATTAGTAATTTTAAAACAGGTGATATAATACCTTTTTATACGGATGCTGTTTTCTCAATGAATGACAAACTTGAAAGGTATGATTTTTATTATTTGCCCTTTTGTAGACCAACCGAAATAGAAAGACAACCTCAAACATTATGGGATATTATTCAAGGAAGTGTAAAAAGGACATCTCTTTATGAATTAAATTTTGCTATGAACTCAACTTTATTTCCTTTATGCAAAAGAAATTTAAAAGAAAATGATAAAAAACTTTTTGATTATGCTATAAGAAAAAATTATCTATTTACAATGCATGTAAAAGATATAGAACTCGTACATCCTATTGGATCATTAACTTTGGAAGGAAAAGTTTTGTTAAATACAGAAATTATTTTTAAAGTGTTTTTTAATGGTAATAAAATTTTAAAAGTAAATTTAGAAACGCTAAATGCTAAACCGATTATATTATCTACAGAATCAGAGGAAATTAATTTTAGTTATAGTGTTTTATGGATACCAATTAATAATGAAGAAGAAATATCAACAAAAAAAAATCAAACTTTTCTTAAAAAAGAAGTAGAAATAAAATGGGGTTCTTTATTGAAATCAATTACAATTTTAGTATTTTTTTCTGGAATTATTTTATTTATTTTAACAAAAACATTAAAACGTGATTTTCAACGATATGGATCTTTAGAAGAAGAAGAAATAGAACAAGACGAAAGTGGATGGAAAAGACTTCACGCAGATGTTTTTCGTTTTCCACCAAATAAAATGTTATTTTGTGCTGTATTAGGTTGTGGAATACAAATTCTTTCTTTTGTGTTTACGATATTAATAATAGCCTCGATAAATATTCTAAATAGAGAAAAAGAAGAAACTTTTTATATTGTAGTATTTATTTTTATAATTACAACTCCTATTTCAGGTTTTATAAGTGGTTCATTATACCGAAAATTTGAAGGAAAACAATTTTTAAGAAATATATTTATTACTTTTGGTAGTTTATTAATACCTTTTTTGGTTATTTGTACTGCAATTAATTTAACAGCTTCATTTAATGAATCAGCTTATGCAATTTCATGGTATATTTTTATTTATTATTCGTTTGTTTTGGTAGCAATAGCTTTCTTTCTGATTTTAATTGGTGGATTTTTTGGGAAATTTTGTATTAGTTCATTTAACGCACCTACTAGAACCAAAATTATTCCTAGAGCAATACCTTATTTACCATGGTATCGATGGAACTTAACACATATAATCGCTGCAGGAATACTTCCTTTTATATTAATATACATTGAACTTTACTACATTCTTATTGGTATATGGACTCGTCAGTATTATACATCAATAACTGTTATTTTTATGATGTTTATTATTTTAATTATAATCTCAGCAAGCATAAATATTACATTAACTTACGATAGACTTAATTCTGAAAATCATAAATGGTGGTGGTCATCTATTTTTTGCGGAGGATCTACAGCTTTTTATGTTTTCTTATATTGTTTTTATTTCCTTTTTACTCAAATACAGGAAGTAAATATTTTTCAAATTACAGTTTATTTTGGTTACATATTTATTATTTGTTATTGGATTTTTCTCGCATTAGCAGTAATAGGATTTTGTTCTTCACTTCTTTTTGTTAAAAAAATTTATGGCTATATTAAAAGTGATTGATATATTAAACACTTTGTCTTTAATCTTTCTCTTAGTGCTAAAGAAAGAAAATTTATTACAATTAAGAATGATTCCTTGATTGATTTCCAATCCTTGTACATTTATTATTTTTATTATTATTTTATTTTTTTCTGTGTGTATGGATTTTAAGTTTGTTTTTCCTCTCCTTCATTTATTATAATTGTTTAATATATGTTTTTTTTTTTTTTTTTTGTTCATTTGCTTTTTTATTACATTAAATTTAAAAAGTATGAAAGATGTTTTACATCAAGAAAGGATAAATAGAAATGAGATTATAGATGAATTTGATAGCATTATATCTATAATTAAATCATATGAGGATCTATGTTTTTCATCTAGAAACTATCAAAGCAAAGACTTTTATTATACAAATACTGTATGCAAAGAAAAATCTAACCAATTAGAATTTATCGAAAATGACTTATATAATCAAAAAATGGATTTATTACAAAGGACTACGGATGAAAAACGTTTTTCGAATATTCCTTTCGAAGAAGTTCAAGAAAATAAAATCATACTAACTGGACGAAAGAAAGAAGTTGAGATTATGGAAAAACAACAAAATCAAGTATCAGAATGTTACAATTTAAATCAGATAAAAATCTATCAACTTTAGAAAGAACTTAACCTTAGTATAGAGAATAAAAAAGAAATACAAGGTAAATATAATCAATTACTTAGAGAATATGATGATTATAAAAGAGAAACAGGTATAGAAATAATTAAGATGTGTACCGATATTATATCTTTAAAGAAACCATTGAAATTAATGAAGAAAACATTAATTAAATTAAGAGAAGACAATAACGTGATTTTAAATAATTCATCTAAGCAAAAAAGATTCTAAAAAAAAAGAAAATTATGACACTTTTAAATGATATTGTCATTTTAAAACGATCATTGAAGGCCACAATAGATGGCACAACAAAATAATAAACGTTTATATTTATAATAATCAAGTAGAACAAAATGTTCTTCAAAAAAAAAAAAAAAAGGATCTTAAAAATATTGTATTTTTTCCTATTTTTTTTTTTTTTTTGTTTCATTGATGTACATTTATCAAAAAAGAAAAAAAAAAACAGAAGAACAGAAATAAAATAAACATTGTAATAAAAGAAATAAGTAAATTTTCTATTATTAACTTCTTATTTCTACATCTGTCATCTTCTTATTTATTTATTTATTTATTTTGTTTGTTTTATCCTGTAGTTTATTTTTAATAATATCGCTTTACTATATTAACGATGTCTGACGAAGAACAATCAGCTATTGTCTGTGATAATGGATCTGGTATGGTAAAGGCTGGTTTCTCCGGCGATGATGCACCACGTCATGTGTTTCCATCTATTGTTGGACGCCCAAAGAATGAGCAGGCTATGATGGGAAGTGCTAACAAGAAGCTTTTTGTTGGTGATGAAGCACAGGCCAAACGTGGTGTACTTGCATTAAAGTATCCTATTGAACACGGTATTGTCACCAACTGGGATGATATGGAGAAAATTTGGCATCATACCTTCTACAACGAACTGCGCGTTAACCCAGAGTCTCATAACATTCTGTTGACAGAAGCCCCAATGAATCCTAAACAGAATCGTGAAAAGATGACGCAAATCATGTTTGAGACTTTCAGTGTTCCCGCCATGTACGTTGGTATTCAGGCAGTACTCTCATTGTATTCTTCTGGACGAACCACTGGTATTGTTTTGGATGCTGGTGATGGTGTGACTCACACTGTTCCCATTTATGAGGGTTATTCACTTCCACATGCTATTCGTCGTGTGGATATGGCTGGTCGTGACCTCACGGAGTATCTCATGAAGCTTCTAATGGAAAGTGGTATGACATTTACTACATCTGCTGAGAAGGAAATTGTGCGTAATGTGAAGGAACAACTGTGCTACGTTGCACTGGACTTTGATGAGGAAATGACAAATAGCGCCAAGTCTGTTAACGAAGAGCCATTTGAACTTCCTGATGGGACAATTATGCAAGTGGGCAATCAACGATTCCGCTGCCCAGAGGCACTCTTTAAGCCCATGTTAATTGGACTTGATGAGGCACCTGGTTTTCATGAGATGGTTTTCCAATCTATCAATAAGTGTGATATTGATGTGCGTCGTGACCTGTATGGTAACATTGTACTTTCCGGTGGTACAACCATGTTCAAGAACATTCCAGAGCGTCTTGGAAAGGAAATCAGCAACCTTGCACCATCTTCAATTAAACCTAAGGTTGTTGCACCACCAGAGCGAAAATACAGTGTGTGGATTGGTGGATCCATCTTATCATCACTCACAACGTTCCAAACAATGTGGATTAAGAAGAGTGAATATGATGAGGCTGGTCCAAGTATTGTGCATAACAAGTGTTTTTAGGAAATCTCACAGGAATAGTTAACCGATTTATATTCCTTTATATCAGTAACGTACTTTTACTAACCTGTGTTTACCGCCTCCCATCCTGGTAGATAATAATATGGGTTTGCTGTTTTTTTTTATAATTTTGCAAAGGCTCTAAACAAGAAAAAAATTTTTTATATTCTTTTTGCTGCTGATCAGTTTCAGTGGAGAGCATATTTATAGCTCGTTTTTTTATTTTATTTTTATTTTTGAATGAATTGTTAGGAAAGTAGAGAAGAGATATGCAATATGCTGAATTTGTGCGTGAGCGTGTGTGTGTAGGGGTATATAGCTGAGTGATTACTCGTGTGGTACTTGGATTTGGTAAATTTTCTATTCTCACTTTCTTATTTTTCCATCTGTATTTTTCTTATTTTTCTTTGTTTTTTCACATCCTTTAGTTTATTTTTAATAATATCGCTTTACTATATTAACGATGTCTGACGAAGAACAATCAGCTATTGTCTGTGATAAT